>BMAO01026698.1:17564-32047 GCA_019973975.1 Trichonephila clavata
GGAATTGAAAAAAATTCCCATTTTTGAACTGTAAGACTTATAGACATGAATTTTGACAAGCATGTTTCCTTTGCTAGTAGAGATCTACTATGAACGGGTTTTCGGGTATCGCATCTGAGGGCAGTTACGGTCGTTTACAAGATAAACATACTTAAGCCTTAGAATTTCAGGTTCTGTTCTTTTTAATCAAAAGTTATTCGAATTTTTCAATACGATCGAAAGATTAATGCTATTATTTAGATATTAATAATTTAAAACCAATGTATAGTCATGCTAAATCATGAAATATACTTCGAAGTGGGTGGTTAATGGCAAGTGTATGCATGGCATTTTTTTCTTGCGTGATTGTTATTACACAAAAAGAAAAATAATTTTTAAAGCGAAATAAATTTAACATAGAAGTTTTAATACTGACGTTTAAATATTATATTTTTAGTTAAATATTATGTTTAAGAATTTATTTAAAAGAAAAAAACGTAAAATATATTATTTCAACCAGAAACATCAAAATTTAATTCGTGTTACATAACATCTTTTGCATAAGAATAATGAAAAAATACACTTTTGCGTTCTATTTTTAACTATTTTCTAACCTTTAATTAGAATTTAGAAAACGAGGAATTATATATATATAATTTTTTGATAATTTTCTAATATTCGTAATTATTCTTAGATATATACATATTGAGTCTACTCGCATAATGGAGCTCATTATAAGAAACCAAGTGTTTTACTAGCCTTCTAGAAATTAAACAAAATGTTAAAAAGATGCTGTTATAGATTACCAACGCAAATTTAGATTAGCAACACCATACCTACTTACAATTCAGATCCTTGCATGATTTACTAAAAAAACCAAGCCTCTTTTTTAAATACCATTCGAGCGAACACTACATCTCTTTGCATAACTTATTCCAGTCTCGTTCGTCTTCCAGCATTCGATTTTTCATTCTCGTAACTGTAACTTGAACCTAATTTCCAAGAAGTATTATCTGGTCTGCTTTCTCGATGTCAGCTTTTGTATGTAATTACTCTTTCTCCTTTTGCCACTTACTACCTTACCTTTGCTATCTTGCATAGGTACATAGTCCAAGCGGGTTTTCAATGTATCGATCGAACTCTCCCTTCTTTTGCATGGAATACGATTCGGAAACTGATTCTCAATGGAAAATTGCAGAGACCCATTCGTCCGGAAGCAAATAACATCCTCTGGAGTAAGTAATAGATGTTTTATGAGTTTTACTCGGCTATAAACTGGAAGTTTAATGTTACCCTTGGCGACAGAGTACGTATATGTGTACTTTTTTCCTGGTGTTGTGAAGAAAGAAGAATTACACCGAACAGAGTTATTCCAATGGATTCTAAATGTATATCTATGTGAAAATAGCATTCGCCAATAAAACATACGAGACTATACGAGCAAAGTGTTTCGCTGTAAAGATTTCGAAAGATGAATGACGAATAAAAAATTCACGCGAAGGCGATGTGTGTTCTGTTTCTTAAGTCTGTCTTTGCTTAATGTTGAAGAATAGGACCCCATTCGGAACATTCTTTTTAGATGGAAACATATTCCAGTATTAAATTTTATCTTCACGACGACATGAGGAGTAGAGCAGTTTATTTTGCTACCTATTTCTATTTGGTTCAGTCCATTTTTTTCGTAAATAAAATACGATTCATATTTCTTTTCCTGAAATGTATTATAAAATAAATTTTTAACTTTATATTTCAGGCTGAAAAGGCTCGTATTTACGGAAGTTTATTAAAATTAAAAACCACGGTATTGTAAATAGATGTATGTACTAAAATTATAAGAATTCATTGTACTTGGGCACATTTTTATTTCCAAACATGTGTGTACCACACTTATAATTTGATTTTATATGAAAAGAAAGCTATCTTATTAATTGTAAGTATCATTAAAAACAAACTTGATGCTTTTTTATATAAGAATAGCTTGTTTTTCTGTAAAATCGAAAATTGATCAAGTAATAATCGTTGTATTGATTTAGAATATACAAAAAATGACTCATTAGATCAAAGATTTACCATGCTTGCATGGAAACTAAACAATGAAAGTTTTCGCGTCAGATTGACCACTTGACCGGAACATCTGCTCATGCACCTCAGCGCCCAAGGTCACGTATACTGAGATTGGCACAGTAGACTTTGGCTCTCATGGGCTGTTGCGCTATTGAGTTTAGTTTTAAATCAATTACTACTCTATCTGCTTAACGAATACGGCATTTTCAAATAAGTTTGTATAGAGAAAATGTTATCTTGGATTGTTTGATAATTTTAAAAGAACACACATTTGATTTATGTGTCGTATATAAGAAATAAAAAATTCCTTTAAATATGGAATATTTCAATTCACAATATAGACTTAAAAAGAAATCTGGAAAAATAGTTGTTATTTAAATTGCATACAACCTGACACGATATTTTAAAAATAATATTTTTGTAGTTTTTTTTACATGTAAAATATTTTAATTATTTATAGTTTACATTCGATTAATTAGAATATTCCGAAAAGTAATTATCAATTACAATAAGTCGATATATATAGATATGTGTGTTATTTAAAGTCAGCATCGAGAACTTTTTGTAAAAAACAGAGTTTATTCTCCCGGCGATCGGCACAGCCTTTCGTTTAGAGAAACGAACGCCAAGTGAGAGAGAAACACTAATTTTTAATTGGGCTCTATATTTATTTCCAGAACTGTAAAATAACACTTTCTAGTTTATGTTTTCGATTGGAAAGTAACGCCTGGAAGCTTATATACGAAGACCATAAAATTTAATGAGCTGGAATTAAAAATGTAATGTTTGGAATATCTTTTCTGAGAAATAATTAGCTGTTTAATTTAAGATTAACACTATATATATAAACCATAAGTATATATAAATAGTTATAAACCAAAGTATAATCGGTCAAGATAGTAAGAAGTATTAAACACAGTAGTACAATAGCAAACTCTTGGCCTTAGGAACCAAGATTGCAGGTTTAAACAAAGTTTTTCTACTAGTCAAGCTTCACCCGTGATTTGCCTATACACTGGGCCATAGGGAAAATAATTAATTTTAAGATAAATGTAATTATTACAAATAAAATACACAATACTATTAACATAAAACGGTAAAATTTAACAGTCTACGTAATTACTTGTATACAGTTAAAATCGATGTAATAAAATTATATGATGAAACTTACTTCGTGAGCACAGCAACAGGTTAATGTTCCTGCCAAATACAAAGGAACATTAACAGTAGCGCATAAAAGTAAAATTAGTAAATTATGATAAAATAATAAAAAGTCTACAATATACATTTAAAAACCTTAAATATTAATATAAAATTTATTGAAAAATAAAAGGACTTTCTATACATACACAATGATACCAAAATAATATAAAGGATTATTAAATCATGAAACATGTAGCGTCCTCTTTTGATTAACTGTTTTACTAATTAAAAAAAACCACTTAATGCAAATATTGTTACACTATATATATACTGTCGCCTCTCGATAGATAATTCGAAATTGAAAGGACCAATGAAAAACTTTGAATTATCAAGAGGGTAGGAAAAAACTCCCAAAATACACGAAAAGAAATTTTTTTTCTAACGCATTTAAATTTGAAACTATGTAATAAAACAACAAATGCACATATGTATAAAATTATTTTAAAAAGTTCGTATTTTACAGTATAAATATTATACAGAAGATAAAAGTCATGTATTAAAGGTATACATTTATGTATTAAAAACAACTGTTGAAGAAATACATACTGTAACATAATTAGTTTTTTTTTGTCGAAAAAATCTGTTATCTTTTTTGTTTTATGACATTCAGTCTAACTTTGTCAATAGATTTTTCTAGAATAAAAGAATCTTGAAAAACGTCCGCATCAACATGATTTTAAAGAAAAAAGTTGCGTAGTTTGTTAAGTGACACTTTAGCTTCTGTGTCAGAGTTATTGGAGTCAACTCCGAGGGTCATCCAAGGGGCTACGTTACAGGGGAGACAAGCAGAGACAATACAAAACAAAACATGTAAGCTCCAACCTGTTTGCTACAGGACTCTACGTGATAGTGAGTGTTTGAATTGTCGAGAGGCTTATTAGATTACTTCGAATTATCACGTACAGTATTCTGACCAGCCCTAGATTTTACTTAAAAATATTGAGTGTACCAAAACGTATTGTTTTAGTTTGAAATATCAAGAGTTTTTCTAGGGGTTAAGTATATACTTCGAATTAGCAAGAGTCGACTGCATATATATATATATATATATATATATATATATATATATATATATCCACTAAATTTCCATAAATCTAATAAAACGACGCAATGAATAGAAATATAACAAGGCAGTATATGTTAAAAGTAAGATAGCCCTGGTAGTATAACAGTGAGCTCTTTAGGAACTAATATTTTAGGTTCAAACATAGTTTTAAGGTCAGCACCAGCCTTTCCCTATATTTCAATATACCACTGGGCCGCAATGATAAAAAAATAGAGTACAAAAAACAAGATTCCATTAATACTAAAGATAATAAAGAAAAAAGTAGAAGTAAAATATTCTAATATATATGTGTGTGTGCGCACGCGTATGTCTTTTTAATATTTCTGATTAAGCTCTCCAAAATTAAGATATTAACAGTCACAGTAAAAAATTCCTTCATGGCTATATTATGAAGCTAATATAAATATTTAATTTTTTCTGAAGTGTTTTAAAGTTTACGTTAGTAAATATTTTGTTATTGCTTATCATTCAAAACTAATTGTACAACTTTCAGATGCATTTTGCAAATTTATTCTCTTTTTGTTTGCTTTCTATTTCCTTCATTAATACATCAACTCATTTATGCCATTAAGAAGTTTCTTAAAATTTATTTTGAAGCGCTGTATTCTTTTTATTATTTCTCAACTAAAAATAAACAGTAAATACAATTTAAAGATATTTTTATCCTTCATTCATTTATTAAGTTATTACGAAATATTTTTTTTTCTTTCTTGAAAATGTTTACTGAACCAGAAACTTCTTAAGCCTTTCGGGAGAAAATATGTTACTAATTCATTTCTCCCCTTCTTTTTCATTGTATCATTTGTACTGAAGTTTGGCAACTCATAAACTGTTAATGACATAATGCAGTCGGTAGAATTAATTCAGTTCTCGAAATGTTTTTCAGTCATTGTTCTCGTAATGAACTGAACAAGCGAATTATCCCAAGCAAAAATGCTACATTTATTGTATTTTCTTTTCTCATACTTTCATTTATTTAAGGAAAAAGATCTTTATATCGATTTTAAAATTATCAGTACCTTTTAAATTACCTTCGAAGTTAATGTAACTAAAAAATATATAACTTCAGAAAACTTTTTTTTTTTCATTTTAAGGGTATCCGACTACTTGCAACAACTTTTTTTTTAAAAAAAAAATGGAGAAATGGGGATTTTTTGTTGTTGTTATTCTTAGATTTGTTTAGTACATTTTAAGAAAATATGCTAAAATTAAGCAGAGAGAAAAAAAATTATTATTACTAAAATGGAAAAAAATGGGTAAAAATTTACAAAATATAACATAATCGTGGCCCATTCTGTACCAAAAGTTTATAATCAAATTTTCAATTTTTCAATTCTGAATTGTTGCTATGTTATACATTTTTGAAATGACTTTTAGGATAAGAGATATTTTAATTTTTACAAAAACTAGAGTGCTTTATCTTAGTTATTATAGGAAATTGCTTCAAAAGCAGTGATTATATTCACATAAGGACTGTAAATTTTGTAATAAAACAGTGATTGATAAATCTGAAGGTTGAAACACTTCTATTATTATACAGAACATACACAGAAAAATTCAGTCAATTATTTTCAAAACTATTTCAGCATTGCTGTCCTTGTTCGAGCATTTAAAAAAAACACATTTGAATAAAACGCGTTTAAAGCATGACATATTGCTTAAAGAAATGGCATCTGTTTTACTAACCACTTGTAGTTTTGTTCTAGTGAACGGAAATAATAAATTTGGTATTTTTTCAAAGCTAATAAGATAGCTGTAAAATAAATCACAAAACAATTTGTCATTTTTGGCAAATTCACAATTCTAGGTAGTCGGATACCTTAAGAAAATCAACTTTTTATTAAACTAATGGCATCTTTTTGATTATCAAACTTAACATCTATCTTTTACTAATTTGTAGACAGCCTCATAATTTATTTGAGTAATGTATATTTTGAGGTAGTAAAATATATACTCTAAAGACAGCATACTATTTCAAATCAATGTTATTAGTATTATTTAAAAATAATATTTAACTTATTATTTAAAGAATCATTTCTCTGTTTTTCGACAAATTATTATTTTTTAATCTATAAAAGAGTAATTTTATGAATAATTAAAATGTAAATCAAAATAAAAGATAGCAGATATCGTTTCAAAATTATTTTCAAACTATCTCAGAGTGTTCTGTGTTTATTACAGTTTTTAAATAGAAACTGAGACTATCTTCTTTATTAATTAAAGGCTAAATCAACTTGCAAAAGCTCTTTCAAGTAGAAAGATATACAAAAATTAACATACTCGCGTTAAAATTCATATTCCTTATTACACATAACTCAAAATAAAAACGTAGAATAAATTTTTTTTCTCACTTAAACTTGAACGGTTACTTAGCTGTACAACATCTGAGACAGAATACGTATATAAAGGGGGAGCTATTGATCCAAAAAGAAAAAAATAAGGTATTGTAAAAAAAATGTACTGCTGGCTATTTGCTATGGTTCTAATACAGGACATTTCTATTTCAAATATCTTGAAATGTGATCTTTTTTTTAGCAAGGATTAGTATTATGATAGCAATATAATTCTCTCTACAACATCCTCATATTTAAACTAAATGATATATAGTTACACTAATACTGAATTACAGTTTATGTGTATAAAAATAACGCCTCTGTCTCATGCTTTCTGTTCGGAACTGTCCTCAAAATTGGAACACATGTGAAACATCCCAGATACTCGTTTATAATTGAGGACTTCGTCTACCGGTCGTAAATTGCTCAAAAACGAAAAATATCAGTTGCAGATAGTGTTTTGTTGTGTTTTTGAATTACCATGACACAAGTAATTGTTCAGATTCCAAGCAATTTATTAATGATTGCATGATATAAAAATATAATATACTAACGGTACACCGTTCCCCCTAAAAGCTGAATGGAAAAATATACAACCGAGGTAGGATTAAAAATTTAAGGGGTCAAATTTAATTAATATTTTGAGATAATTTTAAGCAAATAGCTAAAACTTTTAAAAAAACTATAAGTTGCAAACTTTAAAAAGAACGTATAGCAAATAAAGCAGTGATGTCAAATGAATGTATTAAATCACTTGTATTTCCTAGGGTTCGTATCAATCAATAATAAATATATAAACAAACTCAGTAGCGCAACAGTACGGGAGGTCCAAGGCTACTGTGCCCATCTCAGTTTTCGACCTTGGGCAATGAGGTGCAGGAGCAGATGTTCCGGTCAGGTGTCCCTCTGATGCGAAGGCCCAATGTTTAGTTCCCAAGCAAGCTTGGTACTGGTTTATTGATCCACTGAAGGATGAACGCTGAGTAGACCTTGCCAGTCCAGGATTGAACCCGGAATGTGGTGTGGAAACGTGATACGCTACCACTCAACCTCTGGGCTTCATAAATATGATCTGATACAAAAAAAATATAGATTATCTTTTATATGACTGTGCAAATTATTTATGCAAAATCCGTCATAGCGGCTCGCTACTCAACAAAAGAAACATTCTTGACAAATTTTAAGTCTGTAAGTCTATAGTTCTGGAGTTCTAATGATGAGTGAAAGAGTAATCGCTTTTTCTTATACTCGTTACATCATAAATATAAATATATAATCTTTATTCACTGTTTTTTATCTATGATTCCCCTCACTTTTCCTTGGAGTTGATTAATAGCGAATCTCTACTTAACAAAAGAAACAGTTTGCCAAATTCAAATTTGTATGTGTAATATTCCATGTATCTCATATAATGAAGGGCTTTTCTACTATATTTAGAGAGACAGCGAAATGAGTTAAACTAATCATAATATGCCTAAATTATACAAGTGTTAGGACGATACTGATAAATTAAATAATTTCGTTTGGTTATTATTTTGAGGACAAAAACTTGAATGAAAAGTTTATTACGTACCTATTTGTGTCTCCTCTTTATAAGGCAAGTACAATAAAAAATTATATAAATTAAAAATCATAAATCTCTCTCTCACACACATACACACAAACACAAGGTTCTAATGCTACTTATTAACACGTTTCGAAAAATATACATAACAGATACATAAAATATCATATAATTACATCGTGGCTCTATTCTTTAGGGTATTCATTAATATCTTCTCATTGAACTCCCCTTCATCTTTACCTTAATTTAATATTTGCTATATACTGCTGAGTAAAGATAGTATTACCTATTTATTAATTAATACCTATGCTGTGTAATCTTCCTGGCCTTGCACTATTCAGTTACTTTTCTTGAAATTCCTTAGCACGGCATTTAATACGTCACCTAGATTTCTGAGCTAGCTCATTACTTGCTTGTTTATCCATTTTAGGCTTGGTTCTTAAGAGCGTAGATATTTAATCCACCGAAGCTCCTTTGTGAATCATTATGATATATTAATCTCATCGTTGCCACCTGTATTTTCTTTAATTTTGGAAAGATTTCATTTGGAGGAAGTGATCAGGTGAAGGGATGAACTCTCATAACACTTAAAGCTTATATGTAAAAGTAACGGATTGAAAACTGTGCGTGAGTTTATTATTGGTGTAATGGATCAAATATTTTAATTTTATTTAATACATTTTGAAGAAAACAGTTTTAATGTGGGGCAGTATATATATACATGTATTAAAAAGGATTTTCATTAAAATAGAATGATAAGAATCTGCAAATAGGGGTTGTAAGGTTCATATTGAGCTCAATATACAATATATGGATTAATTTAAAGCAATCTTCATCTGATGAACAAAAGGTTAGAGCTTGATATATTTTTCAAGTAGAAGTACTCTCCTGTATTATTATGCAAGGTGATTCAAAATAATATAGCGATTGCAAACACCTATAGTACTTAATAGAAAAGAAATAATTTGATAGAATTACACTAGAGTATAAGAGGAAGCTCAAACTTTCATTAATTGTGGCTCCAAGATTAATTAACCGGAAATTTTGCGTAGGCACGAGTTCAGACTACGCATTGGTCGAAATCCAGTTAACTGTGATCGTATCATAATGAGAGTGGCAGATCCTGTATAAAATGCATTCTGGTGTTAGAATTTAACAAGTCTCTTATTGATGTTAATAACAAAACTAAGAGGCCAAGAAGAATCTTCCACAGCTTTTATAACCCGCCATAGCATCATCCTTTCATGCAATAACTTTCATTGCATATTTTGCAAAATTTCAATATTTCCTTATTTTATTTAATTTTTATCTATTATTTTTAATTATTTTTTCTATCTATCTTTTATTTCCCAACTGGACAAGTTCTCCACTTTCTCATATCTAACTTTCTAAAACCCTGGGCAGTCAATCGAAATCATTATCCTCTCCACCCAGCAACCAATCAGAGAGCACCTCTCAGCTCTCACTCAAGAAAATCTTACTTTCAAAACGTCAGGAAGTTCTCTAACATAGGCACTCCCGGACCAGTCCTCTCCACCAATGACCATGCAGGCATTGCAGAATGAGAAACACCACTTTCGTCGCTTTCCCATCATAGACTGTCAGACATGGGATTGAGGGCTGCATGCAGCCCATATGCCCCGGGACCCACCGTAAAACACCGTAAAAGATTTTAACAAGTGTCATTTTGGCATACAAACTATATCCTTCAGCAAGATGGAGCACCCCCCCCCACATTAGGGTATGGAGGGTCACACATTTTTAAGTAAACATCTTCTAAAGCGGTGGATCAATCGAATTCGAGATGTCACCGATGTAGGCCAGCAACTTTAATCAAACTAATCAAAGAGTTTTAAAATTTCTGCACAAACTTTTGATAGATTGAAGTAAAACACGTATAATTCAATAATAATGCACATTTTTACAAGAAGTGCTTAGACAAAATCTGATGAAAGTATGAATCAAATTAACCCCTGAAACAATAATTTTTTGCCCAAAATGTTCCAAAAAAGCACATTTTTGTTGCATATAACTAAAGCATTATACTTAATAGAATGCGAAAATGGAAGAATTTTGTTTCACTCTTTTAACGTTTTCACACTATTTTTATTTTATAATTATAAAACATAAAAACCCTAAATGTTTGCTTTTATAACTACATTCTGCACATGCTATGAAGAATGTTTCATATATCTTAAAGAATTTCTCAAAATACTTTTAAAAAAATCATGATCTTTCCTCTATTCCAGACAGTTTTGGGCTTTGTGTGTGTCTGTGCATATAAATAATGCAAACACAATAGGAAACATGGTGTACTACTAAGTCTTACAATGCAATGGAGACAGAGATAATATCAGCTATTTTTTTATTATCTTTCCATTTTCATTTCTTCTCAAGCAACAAATTGCCATTTCCTTGCCAATTCCTGTTTTTTATCGAATATATTCAAGAACTAAATTTCTACCTTCAATGAAAAATTTTCGCATTCACCACAAAGGAAATCCCGGATGAGAAATATTTCAGTACCATGGACAAACTATATGTGCTAAAAATACACACACACTAGCACTAATAATCTCACTATAAGAATTAAAAATATGTGTAAATCAAGGAGAGAAAGAAGAAAGTATCAATGCCGTACAGCATAGGAAAAAACTGGGTGTGGCCAGCATTCGGTAGCCCGTACGGTATTCAGGCAAATCAGCTTAGTTAAAAAAAAAACTGAAAGACTCTAATTTTGTTCGTGCTCTCCGAAGCATTTCTTCTTAAGTTGGCTTCCTACTTGGAATGCTTTTAGAGAAAAAAAATCTCTCCAGATAATTTTATATAAATAAATCGTGAATTGATATTTTTTTCATTTCTTTTATAATCATAAACTTCATGCAACAGCAAATCTTTGTTATGGTATTAAATTTGTGAAATGGTTGAGATTGTTACACCTGCTATACAGAGTCTTAGAATTGTTTTTATCTTGTAAATTTTCTGCCATTCTTTATACATACACGACGACTGTCGTTGCCTTTTTTTTTTAGAAAGTATCGGCTGCTTGTTGGCAGTTCCATAGACACGTGTTCTAACCGGTTGAACTAGAAGTGAATTCTCATCTAGAGCATTTATAATAGGCGCTTTATTCTCGTCACAGCTGATTTCAACTCGCCGAAGAGGAGTTACTTCACCTATTCCAGTGAAAGTTTTAAATTTTAAGCCAATGTTCAACATCTTAATACCATTATCCGATACTATATTAGATTCTAAAATTGCTAACTAAATGAATCATTGTAGGATTATTATACATCAAGAATTTTTGGCTCATATTTAATTATTTAAGTAGTGTGATATTAATTAATAAATTACTGTTAAGTCTCACCTTAATATGTCATAATAAATTAGTTTAATATATTTTTCTCAATTGGGCTGCGGATTGACGTTTATTATTGCAGACCTAGTACATTCCCGGGACCTGGTATCTCTTTTTAGTGTGGCACCCATATAGTGGAATACAATCACCACAAGTAATTTTGATGCCTTCTTTCCTCCCCAGTGGGTGGCACCTGAGCTCTGACGATGCGAAACCGCGCTTAGGAATTTAAATTTGCCGAGAGCACCCTAGCTAAACAAGCACTCAAGGATCTTTTACATTCCGTATAATCATACGACATAGTCACTGTCGATTTTTGCATCATGAAAATCCCCCGACTTGGGCCGGGGTCAAACGCGCAACGTCCAACTACAAGCCAACTACTTAACTCAGCCGGCATTAGTCTTAACATTAAATATAATATTAGACTTTCGGAAATATTTTATGTATTTTAACTGAGAATTTTCCCTTAATTGATTAAAAGTCATTTGACAACTAATAGTTCCTTTTCTTGTAACCTGCTTTTAACTATTTGTCATTATGATAAAACTTCTACACCTGAGATAGAATTAACTGCAAAAAACTAAAGCATAAAAGGAAACACATTTTCATTATAATTGTATACAAGAAGGAAAAATAACGTTTTTCAACTTACTGTAAAAAAAAGTTATAGTATTATTCTATCAGCTAAGTCATTAGTAAATACATAAATAAATTACCTTTCTTCGAAAAATATTTTTTTTAAAGAATAATTCTTTTTAATATGATTACTTTAAAAGTTTTTTTCATTCCTAGAATAGTTCTTTTAAAAAAAAAGGAGAGAGAGAGCTTGTTTACTTAGAATGGTTATTAAACAAATACGTTTTCATCAAGGTCTTCAGTTTTTCCGCCAAAAAAAAAAGAAAGAAACCGAAAATATTTATTACTTTTTTTAACATTTTCTTTGTTCGATCATTTAATCAGTCCTTTGAAACATGTGAATACTTTTCCATTTTGATTATTTTTCTGGCGTAGCTTTTTTTTCTCATAAGAATTAAAAGTATTCTTTGCAAATGTTCTGACTATTTTTTTATTAAATATGTTAAATATCTTCTATTTTTTCCTCTTCAAGGTTGAAATGATCGTACACACATAATTGCAACATCTTGTAATTTAATTATTGAAATAAGTTTGCAGGCTTTTACGAGCAGTACACTTGGAAATCTTCAGAAATTCTTCAGCGTGTAAAAAAAAAATCGTAATTATAAAAAGATATTATTAAAAGTAATTAAAAAGTTTATTAAAATAACTAATTAATACGTGTTTATTAAAATTATTTTTAAGTAATATATAACTCTAACAGTATATATATAACACTATATTTGATTTCTCCAAAATTTTCATTTTAAAAACAAAATAATGAGTTATGTGTGCCTCATTTTCAATTTCAATAAATATGGAAACTGGATATTAATGGAGCGGAATGTAGCGAAATTATTTCAGAAAATCTAAAAGTTTAAGTTTTCAACAAACATTTATTGATAGACTTCCGACATAAAGTCTTTTCGAATGAACTGAACTCTTTTTACAACAGCATTAGAGTTGAGTCGAAACATTGCTCCAGCAACATTATGATTTGCCATTATTCGAGTACAGTTTAAAAGAGTTATTTTAAGGTATCCGACTACTTGTGACAACTTTTTTTTAAAAAATGGAGATAGGGGATTTTTTGTGGTTTAGATTTTTTTATTATATATTGTAAAAATAAATTATTATTACTAAAATGGGGCAAAATTGGTCAAAACTTATAACAAATAACATAAATGGGGCCCATTCTGCACTAAAAGTTTATGAACAAATTTTCAATTTTTATGTCCTTTTTTTTCCCCCTTTCACGAAACTCTTTTCCACTTTTTGCATTTGTTCTAGGCATTCTGACCAGATAAGAATTAATTTTAATTCAATGGAAATAAAAATTAAAATTATAAACTTAGTGCATCCTAACAGAAGTCACTGTGTTTGCTTACAAGACGCTATCCGTAGAGATTCTGGCGCAAACGTTAAGGACATATACACAATGCCCCAGACACTCCCGTAACGGGAAGAGCCATATGATGGTAATATTTTGGGTGCGTTTATTCGTTGAAAACGGCACGTTTTTTTACATAAAAACTACGAAAATACCCACGCGAGTTCGTTACGAGAGTAGCAAGCGTACCCACTTAATGTCACCAATACCTAAGCGCCTTTCATTCCAACTTTTTCACGGATATGATGTAAGTCACGTGGTGTACCCCTCTCTCTTTTCCTCTCCTCCTCACCATGGCGACGTTTTGGGGGGAGGGGAGGGGATCACTACTTCCGTTCGCTTTTTCACTGTTACGCAAAACTGGACAAATTTCCCATTCACTCCCATGCCCAAAGAAGTTTCACTTCAAAAAGTAATATAAAATATTCCTAAATTATTTAATTGAGAAAAGGCAAATGATTTTAGGAAATGTTTAATGTCAGCGTGAGGGAGTGTTTATTACGTTGTACTCCAAAAAAAAACACCAGTACTACTGGCGAGACCTCGTCATTGGAACTTCGGTCAAGTTGAGGAGAAAACACCTGGGCTCACCCTTTCCTAACTTTCATATCAAGACAATGGGAGGTTTGATTCTCTACGGCGGGTATTCAGTGGCACTAGGGTTAGAACTCATGATACGCCAGCCAAGTGACCCATAACCATTAAGCAACCGAAGACTTTTTAATGACATCATTAAGATGCAAGAACTCCATGCAAATCATTGCATCCAAGAGATGATGAAGATAAAAATGGAATCACTATGATTTTAGCATATCTTGTTAGAAATACTTTAAATATGTTCAGTCACAAGTTTCTTATTTGAGCAGTTTAGCCACTTTCATTTTAATTGCTTTGAAGAATTGCAAAAA
>BMAO01026699.1:0-189637 GCA_019973975.1 Trichonephila clavata
GAAAAAAAATGTCAAATTACTATAGGAACTAATAAGCACTAACGAAGATAATAAAGTTTAGAAACAATTGCCTGCAATTTTGGCTTTAAAAAGTCAAACGTGTTATTTGTTCCAACTTATTAAATATTGTGAGGAAGTTTTTCATTGCTTTTCCTAGAATGAAGGAGTTTCAGCGCGGTTGCCAATCTCGAAAGAAAAAAAAAGAATGAAACTAGACACTACTAAAAGAGGAGATTTAAAATTAAACCAGACAAGATTGATTGATACCAAATGTTAAAAATTTGACGTTGTAGTGCTAGAGATTCATCCCTCCCATTAAAATAATTTGTTTGTTGTTTAGTTAGTATTTATTAATTAATTTTAATTTAATTAATTAAAACATATGCTTTTTAAATTTTAAGCGCTATATCTCAATACAGTCAGAAATTTAATTCTTTTAAAGCAGGAGTAGAAGTACCAGCGGTTAAAAATAATTTAAGTTGATAAATTTACAAAAATTCAATATTAAAATTAGGCAGAGGTCTACCCCAAACTGAAAAACATGGCAAGGGGTCTACGAGACAAAAAAGTTTGGAAACATCTGAGCAAGTTGATATATTTTAATTTTAGGACAACAATGCTTAGAACTTTGCAATTTAATTCGGTTTTCAGACATTATTAGCTATATTTGCATACACATGTTTAACATATATACATAGTAGATGTAGAGCTATGGCATACGTACATATACAGTTGTGACGGGTGCTTACGCGTTTCACTAACCTTCTCTCAAAATCTTTTAAATTGTATTTATTTTAACCAATCCCCGCTGAGAGCTAAAAGTGTGACTTATGCAAATAAGATAGTTTCGGGTTTAGCGAGTTCGAAAGAGATATAAAAGGGAGAAATGAAATGAAGAGATGAGGATGACTCGTGTTTTGATAGAGGAGTTAACTACGTGATTGATTAAGAAGGTGATTCTAGAAGATTAGTTTAACTAAGTGAAGTTTGTTAGCTGAAGGAAGATTATTGAAAAAGATTCATTAATTCGGTTCGGATGTAACTGAAGATATCCAGGATTGAAACCGCTCCATAGATTCTACAAGTATTCAAGATTCCTGTCTTAAAGAGATATCAGGTCTGTGATTTTTATAGATTAGATTTAAATGCGTAGTTTGATTGTATGCGTTATTCCCCGTGGTATCAGTTAGTGTTCCGTCGTTCATAATTGAATTCTGATCTCACTCCACTATAATTTGTTGTTCTTAAAGTTTGATTAATATTTGTGTATTTCTATCATAAAGAATAATAAATAATAGTGATTTATTATTTATGTAGTTATTAATTATGAATCCAACATACCCAAATTTAGATAATGTGCAAAGGGAAGTTAATAACCAAAGGGGTAGTGAGAGACTACGACACAGTGAAAATCGTTTAACACGAAACTGAGGGGACTGAAATATTTTTTCTTTCGTGTTAAAGGATATTAGGGAAAAAAACATATAAAAACAGAATAAAGTCTATTAAAGTACATTTTATTCACATATATATGTATATATGCATATATTTCATAAAAATCAATGAAACAAAACCATTCACAAATAAAGGAAATTTAATACAAAATTTTCAAGCTTTTTGTAAAAAAAAAACTTTAAATGAGTTTTTGGAAAATAATCTGATATTTTTCCTTGCATTATCTTTTTTAGCACAAATTGTTCGTTGTCGTCCATTTTGCTATTCATTTCACCATTGGAATGTGTATCTAAATAATTGTGCTTTCTTTTCATGATGTTCCTCATTTCGGGTGATGTGGGAACTGGAACTGCATTATTCATTTCCTTTTCATTGTCGGGATCTGCATCAATGATAGTTTTTGAGCTTTGAACTAACTCCAAAATGTCTTTGTCTGCCACAATGAGGGCTGTACACACATTATCATTATCTACTTCAATGAATTCTTTCGATAATGCAATAGGACAGTCCAACATGGCTGGTGTTTTTGTGTTAAGCAATTTTCGTTTCGTATTACGAGAAAAAAGTGCGTAAAAATACATAGTAGTTTGTAGAGACCGTTGTATTATTTCGTGTTAACCGATATTTTGTTTTAAGCGTTTTCGCGTTAAACGTATTTTACTGTATATGCATATATATTACATACATATTTGCGTGCGTGCATATTTCGAGTTTGAGCAGTTTAGTGAAATACACTCATGTCCATAAATTAAGGATAATGAAGTTGAGGCAAAGAAAGAGACAGAAGCAAAACAAATTTGACTTATTTGTAAAGTTTATTTATAAAACAAAAGGTAAAGAGCAAAAAAGATGCTATATGTTTGACATAATTAATAAAAATTGCGATTTTTACTACCTGGAGCAAATTTAAAAAAAAAAAAACCTATTTACAAAAAACAGTATAACATGGTTAGTATGATGGCTAATACGGAGTATGTCTCCCGGACGATGCAATACAGGCCTTACAACGCCTACGCATGCTGAGTATCAAATTATCAATCTGATCTTGGGGAATATTACACCACTCATCAAGCAATGCCCTCCGAAGTTCCGGTAGACAGGTGCGAGGGGGTTGACGGGCTGCAATTCGTCGGCCAAGCAATCCCACACATGCTCTATTGGATTCAAGTCCGGTGAGTATGCTGGCCAATCCATACGGGAGATATCCACCGATTGAAGGCATTCGTCTACAATGTTTGCACGGTGAGGATGGGCGTTGTCATCCATAAACAGAAATTCAGCACCCATGGCACCCCGAAACGAACGTACATGTTGTTCCAGAATGACATCCCGATAGATGTGGCCTGTCATCGTTACACTCTGAACATGCAGGTCAGTTCTGGAACCAAGAATAATTCCTTCCCAAACGAGCCATCCTGCACCACCGTAACGGTGTCGTTCAGGCGACAGTGAGTTGCGGTAAGGGGAACACATCTGACGAGCACATAGACCAATGTGCCCTAAGCGTCTGTACACGGTCTGCCTTGAAACTGTCGTACCGGTAGCTGAATAGAGCTGACGAGATAGGTCTGATGCTGTGCTCCGTCTGTTTCTTTTGGCAGTAACTGCCAAATACCGGTCCTCATTCGGCGTTGTAACTCGGGGGCGACCTGTGCTGTAACATCTACTCACATTACCATCATCTTGGAATCGTTGCCAAAGCCTGGAGATGACACTGGGCGATTCCAAGTTCCTCGGATACTTCCAGCTGGGTACGTCCACATTCCAGTCGTCCGATAACTCTACCACGTAAAAAATCATCTAAATGCTTCCTTTGTGCCGTAACTGGGCGATTATTGCACTGAAAGGCTTTTAAAGCGCTTGTGAAGAATTTTACTTCTTTGCCACCATTCCTTATATACCCCTCTCTTACATTCTCGTCATTGTGACGTACTATCCGCGCCATCTGATGGTTTCCTGTAATTTGCATATTCTTCTTCAAGATGTGTGTGATAATTCTACAGGTGAAATTTTTATTTTAGAGTTCAATTTCTGTGTGATTCTGAATTATCCTTAATTTATGGACATGAGTGTATGAATCAGGCCACCAATTTAA
The DNA here is from genome assembly GCA_019973975.1 of Trichonephila clavata. Lineage (NCBI taxonomy): Eukaryota > Metazoa > Arthropoda > Arachnida > Araneae > Nephilidae > Trichonephila > Trichonephila clavata. The sequence goes on from BMAO01026699.1 coordinate 3,551, forward strand.
GAATTAAATTTTTTCAATGCAGAAAGCGTGCCAAATATTATTGACATGACTAATATTTAAATTTTTTATTTGTCGTCCCTTTTTCACACTACATAGTGTTTATGGGAAAGATAGACACTTCAGGAAACACTGCACATAAACGAGGAGAGATAGTGATTTTACAAAATTGCCCTGAATAGACAATTAAAGGGCATTTTTACACATTACAATTTTTTTGTTTATTTGTAGAATGAAGACTTAAAAGGCTGTTTGCTTCTAATGCTAATCCATGCATAGTTCGGTATAAAAACTAAGTACCACTTCGGGCTTCGTCCTCGTCATCTGATTTTGGTTTAAAACTGCCATCTTTAGTAACCTTCTTACTATTAGCTCAAATGCATTTTCTTAAACTTGTAGTGGATGACATTTAATGTTAGTACAGTTTTTTCAAATATTAATTCATTAATGAAATTTATTTTTTAATCTTAAACTTATTTTGCGTTATTTCTATCGTAGCTACAAATAGCTGCAACAGATGGCTCCAGTACGTTTTTCTAACAAAGTAGGAATTGAGGTTAAAAAATTGTTTTTTATATTACTTGTTTAATATGACATTAATTCAAATAAACCAATTCCCAAACGTTAGAAAAATACAAATAAACTCGAAAAAGATTTGCTTAGGTGATAATACATATGCATTGTGTTCTCATTCTAGCGTGGGTGGCTATGACATGCATTCACAAACCAATAGAAATATGAAAACTTTAAAATATTTTTTGCACATGTCATGATATATGACACTAAGCCTTTGTATGTTAACAAACGAAAATAGGGAGTTATATGTATATGAATATAAATTCCTATTTTAGTATGTGAATTTAAATGTCCTAGTATACACTCATGAATTTTCCCCGCTTTTCATATAAGCAGACCACTAATGAGTGAGAAAGTATCGTGAGCTTCATAGCATTTCTATAACTGAAAAAAAGCAGAAAAAAAACGAAAAATCTCAACAAAAAGTTTCTGCACTAAATTTTGTGAAAAACTCCCTGATTGCAAAAAATGAAAATAATTTGCAAGATTTAATAGGCCTTTAAAGGTGAAACAAAGGACATCATAGAGATAAAGGAGTGATACATTCACACTTAAAAGCTGGCCGCACATTTGTGAAAAGTGAAACACCTTCTGGTAGGCCTTCAACATCCAAAAACGAGATCATCATTGATCAAGCGAGGCCCCTGGTGAGACAAGATAGTCGAATCGTGATCAGAAAAATTTCAGAAGGGGCGAGCATTTGCATTGAATCTATTTATTCGAATTTGATTGAGAGAAAGCTTTTTCAGGAAACTTTTCAGCTGTATCTCTCCAGGAGAAGCTCAGCAAAATTGCAGCCAAGGATACAAATGATCGGGGAAAAAACAACTGTGGTTTCCTTAGAAATGTCAAATTCCTGCTGACAATATTTAATTCCAATCGTTTGGTTCATCACATTACACACAATCATACTTAAAGAGTACTACTATGAGAAATAGAACCTTCAGACAGTGGATAATCGGCAACTCCAGAACGGTTATGTTCCTGCCATTTCTTCATATTTGATACACTTTCTGGTCAGACATAGCACGCATGTGTTTCGTCAAGCTCCTTACTTTCCCAACATGGCTCTGGGGGACTTCTGGCTTTTCCATGCTCTTGTAAAGAGATCATCTGTAAGTCCATAGAATACATCATTCAAATAGAACAGCTCATCTGCGCATTATCTCAAAAGAAACGTTCTAAACCTGCTTCCGTCAGTGGCAAAATCGTTGAGAGAGTTTTATGGTCAGAGACGTCTTCATGCATGATCCACTTGAATCCTGGCCAAGGCCTCGGCTACAATGAGGGCCTCTTCTAGTTCTCGATTCAGCATTAATAAGCTAATGATTCGAATAATTTCACAGGCCAAATGTTATTTCTGGTTGTGATCTTCAAAAAACTGGGAATTTCGGACGATATGTCAACTGGCTATATATGAGGATCGTCATCCATGTATAGACCTAGGCCTATCATCATACACCATCATTACTCATTCTGTCAAAAGGCGGCAGTAGTCCGAGCCTGTTTGTGCGATTGCAAGTCATGCACATTTATATTTTATTGTTATTGTTTGTACGAATATGTGACAACGTATGCTATGAATTGTCCACTTTTAAGGATCATAGGTGGGGCCTACATTTGTGTAGGGGCTGAGGGCCTACTTTTGCGTAGGGGCCCAGGGCCTTAAGAAGTCTTAAGACGTCCCTGCTTGTGGCAGCCCAAAAGGATTGCTTTGAAAGAGTTAGTGTAAAATACTTGAAACAGAAAACAAATGTTTATTCAGGTCAAATATTTTTTGGAACTAGCCAAACACAATTTTTTCGTACTTAAGCTCTACTCTTGCTTTGAAATAAGAAATCAAGTCATGATCAGTGACATGTTATGATTTCTTGAGGATCTGGACCTTTTTCAAATGTGAACTCTACTTGCAACCTTTCAAACAGACAATATATAGCAGGGGTGGGCAGACTTTTCCAGGGTACGGGCTACTTCTAATTTTTTCAAGGAGTTGCGGTCCACCCAGTGTCAGTGGCGCACACAAGGGCGGGGAGGGGTCCACGGATCCAGACCCTCCTTCATAATCCCTCATTTGTTTTCCGATTCATTATAGTTCCCTGTATATAGTACGTAAAATGTATTTAAGTATTTGATATTAGTAATTTTTTTTTTATTTTTTAAAGTTAATTATTTATTCAGTAATTGATTTTTTGCTGTTTTTGTTCCCGACAATCGACAAAATCAAAAAATATGTTTGGCTGCGTTTTGTGGGATGATACGAAAATGGTAGACCTTCAACCCCCCCCCCCCCCACACACACACCTTCGAAAATTCTTGTGTGCGCCACTGCTCAAAGTCGTAGGTGTGGTAAGGTAAGGAAAAGATTTTTGAAAGTAAGTCACATCAATTCAAATTTTGATTTTATCTGTGTGCCTCAAACCCCCTTTTCCTTATAACGCTTGTATAGCTCTAAATTAAGTAATTTTCACCCAACTTAATACATAAAATTATAGTAAAATTGGTAAACTACTACTATATGCTAACACACAAATTGAATCTTCAGAATTGGTAAAAAATAATAATTATAATAACTTTAATAATCAAGGTCTTAGCAGTACTCTCTTTTTTCAGTGTCTCATGTTTTAAAATAAATCATCATGTAAATTAAAAATTAATTCAACTTCGAATCTAAATATATAAGCATCGAAAGAATATGTGAAGTTTGGAAGAAATTTTTTCTTTTTTTTCAAGAAACTGAAAAACAAGTTATCTTGTTTCAAAGAGTAATACCATTTTTTATAAACTGGTGCATATATTTAAATGATTGACATAATGAGATTTTTCTTAAAACTTTATCTAGTACTTTTCCTATTTAAAAAAAAAAGAAATGTGACGTTTAAGGATTACTGATTTTGCAAATCCTTAAATTTCAGTTTCAAATTTTACTCATTATTTTTTTCACGTATCATTTAAATAAGTAATCACGTAGTTGAAAATGTGTTATACTGAAAAAAATTTTCTATGATATATGTATTATACCTTTAAAATCAAATTATATTTTGTGAAATGTTTCGGCTGAGGTGCGCAGGTGAAATTTCAACATCTTTCTTTATTAAAAAAAAAGCACATTTTTTAAACCTTTAAAAAAAATGAATGCTTTTGATAGAAAAAAAAAGGAAGCATAATTTTTTTTTTAATTCAATTTTTATAACATCCAATTCTACATTGTTCGTGGTGCCATCTAGTAGATAAATTGAGAAACGTTTATTTCAATCAAAAAATTCCTTAAATCTTTATGTTGACTTGTGGCGTCATCTAACGTCTAAAAATAAAAATGTAGCCAATAAATTTAATAAAAATTCGTTACCTTATCACGATATGAAACATTTTGCATAACTGTTCGAGGTATAGTTTTTTTTTCTTTTTTTTTCTTTCAAAATCTCATTCCTTATTATCTTTTAATTAGAGTTCTACAGATCATTAATAAATTAAAGGTATCAAATTTTGAAGGATTTATAAGAAAATCTAGTGATTAAGCTAATTTTTATGAAAATAAGCTACTATTCTACTTTATTATTACAAACATTAGAGAATTTCTTTGCAATAAATTATGTTTTAAATTCCTTCTTTTAGAATTTTTGCTGTATATATCAATTTACATTATTAAAATCACATCATAAAATTCCAAAATTAAGAATTAAAAAACCTTTTAATATATATATTTTTTTATCTAAAGAACATTATATACAACTAAAGACGGAACAGTTCATTAATTGTTTTCAATAAATTAAAATTTTTAAGAAATTTAATTTATATTAAAGAGATATTGAATATTATATCAAGTACAATTAGATACTCTTGCCCAAATCTGACGACTCGCTTTCGGGAAGGATTTTCGACAGTAGTTACATTCTCGTATTAACAGGGCCGATCCTAGGGTATCGGCCGCTCTCGTGCAAACACCTAATGTGCCGCCCCCCTAGAGAATTTTTCATATTTTGACTAATACTTAATGTTGACGTTAAAAAAACTCATCTACTTATATAAGAATAAAAAATAAAACATTAATAAAAACTCAAATAAACAAGTGCAAAACTTTATTTTTTGGCCAGGTAATGAGTTATAATAGCGACATAATATACTTTAACAAAATAATAAACTAACAAAAATATTACCTTTAAAATAAAAACATATATTTTATAATTATAATTGCAAAACAACAGAATTTACTCAAAAAATATGATCTAATAAAAATAAATACTAAGGTATAAATCTCGTGAAACGAAAAGTATATAAATCAGTCCTTCTACAAAGACTAAGTAATATATTATACCGTAAAATCCAGTGTATAATGCGCACTTTTAACTCAAAAAATAAGATGGAAATTTACGGGTGTGCGTTATACGCCGGGTATAAAAATGAGAGCTTTAAAAATACAAAAAGATGAGCATAGAAAAAATCAGACTTTTACATATATCGAAATCTTGTTTCTGTGAAAGAAATAACATTCCTTATGAACTTAAAGGGTTGTAATTCTAAAAGTACACCATTTTTTACTAAAGCTTGGAATAGTACCTCGAATAAAGCACTTTAAAACATATAAGAACATTGCGCACGTGTGGTTCAGGTTTCTTCGCAAAAAAGGGTGTGCGTGTTGTTATACGCGGTGAATACACCTAAAAACTAACAATTGCAGCTAGAAAGTACATGGGCGCGTTATACGCCGGATTTTACTGTAACTATAAAATAACTTTTCTGGCTTTCTGAGAAGCAAATTTGTTAATAGTTTCGGTTAAATCAATTTTTGCAGAGATTTCTGATTCAATTGAGATTATGGCCAAATCTGAAAGCCTTTCTCGTGTCATACTATTTCTCAAGTAATTTTTAATGATTTTAATTTACTGAAACTTTTTTCATCTGAAGCTATAGAAACAGGTAAGGTTAAAAAAACTCTTATTGCTTGAGCAAAATTTGGAAAACAGGGAATAAGATCATTTTTCACTATAATTTCTAATATCTCAGTTGGCTGTTTTTTACCAGGAAAAATATCTTTGTGAATGAAGTTATTTCATTAAAGAGATGTATGCCATCTATATCTTTCAAAATACTTACTTCTTCCTGTACTTGTAACTTAATATCTAAATCCATACAGGCTTTCATGAGATCATCATTAGAAATGTTGTGAAACTCATACAGGAAGCAAAATATTGAATTACACTCAGATAATAAGGTAAATCTTTCATTTGCTGAAGAGATCGTATGATCAAGAATTGCAAAATAGAAATTAGTCTTAAATTGCTGAAAGGGATTTAAAACTAGCTCATCACTGGCTTCGTAATCAAACGAACCTTTCACCTTAGCTTCGAGATGGGAAATTTGGGATGAATACCTGTATCTGCAGGAAGTATTGCTGCTGAATCAACAAATATTTTTAAAATATCGTCAGATCTTTGGAAAATTAAATATTTTTTAAGATTATCTAAGCTTTTAATGCATTCCGCGATGTTTAATTTAGGATTTTGAAGCATTTTACTTAATACATCAATTCTTGATAATAAATCATGCCAAATTAAAGTTGAACATAAAAATTTTAAGGTTTCAAGACATTTAATTATTGAGTGTAAGGATATGGATTATTCATTAAAAAATTACAGCAAGTTACATAAAATAAATCATTTGTAGCACCCTTCAAGGTCTTCGTAAAAATGATAATCTAAAAAAAAACCTGTTAATTTTCTCAATTTTGCAAGAAAATCTATTTAAAAAAATTAAATTTAAAGTTTCAATTTTTAAACATTTTGTACTTATTTCCGAAACAAATCATCAGGACACATGCTTATATGTGAGTTTTCTTTTTTAAATTAGCGTGACAATTTGCCAAAATTTTTTCTACTCTTTTAGTAAACACCTTGTGCAACATTTCATTCATTCATAAATTTAATTAAAAGAGCTTTTATAGAGGGTATTATCCTCTAAAATGTGAAACAGAAACCGGGGACAGGAGTTAGTGAACATTATATCAAATGATCAAAAGAATAAAATAACAGTTTTGTACTGATCACTACAGTTTTGATTTAAACAAAAAATCAACGGCAGCACCTTTCACTAAAACTTAATAACTACTTATACTTGATCGTGTTACGACCAATATTAGTGTATGTTAAATCAAAATTGAATGAACATATTGAAATAAGAATGGTTTTTCGTATTTTTCCTTATATATACAAGTTGCAGAAAAAAAGCGAATGCCACATACCTCTAACTTTGTCGAGATAGTGCAGGCTTCTAAGGATGCTTTTGCCATGTCATAAACGATCAAATTTAAAGAGTGGCTACTACATGACAAGTAGATTGTGGATTGAACCCCTGATTTATATTGGCTCCGTTATCGTAGGCCTGCCTCCCGCATATCTAGCAAATTTAGCCCTAATTTTTGAAGTTTCTCAGCTGTTAAATATGAAAGTTCTTTTCCAATCAATCTTTTAACTGGAAGGAAACCTAAAAAATTCTTTTATTTTAACGCTAACTTCATTAAGATAAGATTTCTCAATACATACATATCTTACCAGAAATGTCATTTGTTCGATCTTACTAAAATCAGAGGCGCAATATAAAATTATCTAATAACATTTGGCTTGTTCACTTTTATGACCAATATGAAGTTTAAAATTCTCATGTAGAAGAGAAATTATTTCGTTCTGAGTATTTTTCCCTAGATAGTGTATTTAGCTACTTTCCTTTTTAGCACTCTTCAAGGATGCTCCACTATTACTGGATCAAATTTAGCAAGTAATTGAATTATTTGTATAATATTACCATAATATGTTGGAATTAAATTTGTCCAAATTTGCAATATGTAAGTGTGACAAATTTAATTTGTCACACTTACCCCGAAGGGCTAAGCAATTTTGAACCAGTACCTTTAACGTTGCTACAATACGTAGAAGCAAATCGCACCAATAATCGCAGAAGTAAGTCTTTTCGAGTCACTGTCAATTGTTTTAGAGCATTGTAATCGCTGACTGAATTCCATCCAAGACTTTGGCTTTGATTATGGTTTTTTGATGTTTCATGTTCTTTTAAAATATCAACGTGATGTTTCCAACTTTTAAAATATTCCGTGGAAAGAGAACTAATGACACAGACAAAAAGTTTGCTGCAAAAACAATATACACAGTTTTTTGTAATGGATTAACGATTTACGCATAACCTTTTCTCCGTTTTTGAAAATTTTGGCTTAACAATATGAGCTAAATGTTCGATCGGCGTCGTCATAAGGAAAATTATACTTTGTCAATGGCTTATATAGAGGGTCCTTCTTTTACTAAAAAAACATCTATCGCGGCGTCTGATAGAATAGCTGGCCAGGTTCCTAGATCTGAACTAAATATCATTGTTAGAGTATTGTGATTTTAGGATTTTTTGGAGGAGTTTCTACAACAGCAGTGAGGCCGCGGTAGCCTAGTGGTCAAGGTATCGGATCGTGGCTGGCATGTCACGAGTTCGAGCCCAGTATCACAAAAAACTCGCTGTGTAGAGGAGCGATGCAGATTAAATATGTCGAGAACTCAAACGTCCTCCCTTTGGTGTGGGTGATAGTTAGGAGAGGGGTGCTACCTCAGGTGTCGTCCTCGTCACTTAACCATGGTTCAAAATGACGAGTTCCGACGCCAAAAGCCCTCATGTAGCTGAACAGTGTGACGTTAATATTCACTCACTCACCCTACAACAGCCGTGCCACTATCTATTCTGTTTATTTGATCTGCAACATCCTAATCATGAAAGTCTAAATCTGATTCTATACTGCTTTTCTTTTTTCTAAGTGTCTTGTAAGTAATTCAGTAAACTTTCAGCCTGTTTTTTTAAAATGGGCTTGTTTTTCGATTCTTATTCTTTTATAATGGGCACCTGTTAGTTTTTTATGCCCTCCCTCGGACATTCTAAAATTTTCAACAACATATATATCAATTAAGTAGGGAAAGTATAAAAATAATTGATAAATTGCTTTGCTTTTATACAAAAATTTTTAATACATCAAAAATTGACTCATTTGAATTAAAATTCGATATATTTGAGGTTTTCCAAAATCTCTTATCGTAAATTTAAAACAGAGAATAAAAAAGTCCCTATTTTACTTTCGTTGAAACACTATTTCTTTTAATTTATGTTGAATGCATTGTGACGTTCCCGCAACACAGCTGTGATTCGGCTTCTTTGTGGGTATGGTCACCCTACGTGAAATTTACACCTGCACCCTTAAAAATATTGCGTGGTCTTGTCTTAAACCCTCTCAGCCCATCAACCGGATGTAATTCGAAGCTAAAGACACGGGAACCGCTGTCATCCCCGAAGCCTAGAGAGGGCAGGGGGAGAGAAAGAGATGGTCTGAAAATTTCACCGAAGACGAACGCCAGAAACTCCTCCCTCACAAAATAACAGAACTTGGACACTAATAATCTAATTACTAAGTTAATTTCAATGTAAATCTGTAAATAATAGCTGTGGCGTAGTTAAACTTAACATTTAAATTAACCAATATCACGTTACCTTGATTTATCCAAACGTAAGATTTTTCAAAATTAAAATTATTAAGTCTGAACTTTTAATTATCCTCCCACATATACATCTGTACATAGCACGCACAGAATATAGAAGGGATTTATATAAATATAAATCTATAAAAAATATAATGTTCTATTTGTACTGCTCCTACAGAAAAATACTTTCCTTTTTTCTTATTAATATAGCACTAGAAATTTATAATCATAATAAATACCAAAATTAACACTTATAAAAATACTCAAAAAGACAACAATATTTAAAATAATAATATAAAATACATTATATTTCTCATTCGCACCAAATTCCGTCTTTCAGCTTCTGCAAAATTACGCGGACCGCCCCCAAAAGCCCTCGTGTAGCTGAACAGTGGGACGTTAATATTCACTCACTCATTCAGCTTCTTCAAAGAATGTCATTTCGAAATATTTTTAATAACATTTAAATCTTAACACACGTAGTCTCATTTGAAAATAAATTTATAATAATGAAATAATGGTGCTAAATTTATTTTTTGATTAAGAAAAAGAAGGAAACATTTAAATAACTCACCTATTATTGACCTAATTCCCAAACTTTAAATATTCTGAAAGAATTTTTAAGAAATGCCTTTTCGATATTTATATCAGCAATAATGCAATTACTTTAAAAATATATCATAATTACAAAATAATATTATTAAACTTCTTTTGTATAAAAAGAGAGAGAGAGAAAAACCCATCTAAAAACACATTTGTTATATTGACTTAACTTGATGATTCAGAAAAATGATTCATGATGAAAAATTCAGTGAAAAAAATCAAAATTTACAATAAACAAGACAAATAAAGCAAACTTTTTTTAATACTGGGAACAGTTATGAAGATTGTGCAATGTCTAGTTCCGAAAGTGGAAGCTCTCTTACGAAAAAAAGGTTGTGTCAACAATATTATTTGGATTTAATTCAAAGATAAAATTTTATGATTCATATACTCTTAAGTATAACTATGGGTACATATACAAAATAATTCCATTGATATTAAAATAAGCTAGTTTTCTTTTAGTTCAGTGGACTTTTCAGTTAAAATCGTTATTCACTTACGTGAATTTATTTTTTACGCAATTTATATATGTATATAAACCAAACGATATTTTATTAAACTAAATATATTATTTTTATAATCCGCTTTTTCATAAAAGTAAATACAATAAAATGTTCTTTAACACTTAACTTAATATGGTAAAAATATAATAGTACCTCCAAATAAGGAACCTACACAATATGTCTTAATTCCAGAAATTTAAACCCACAAGACCAGACATTATGTATTTTATCCTTTAATGCTAAGCAAATTAATTTAATTAGAGAGAGAAATTCAGTATATCTTTCTTTAAATAAATTATGTCCAAATAAGTACATTAGTCAGGTTTTTTTCTTCTTAATTTTGAAGTTAATGAAAAGTTAAAATTCTTAGTTGAAAAAGTTTTATCAATGAATAAATGTTTGAAATGAGCAGTAAAATCTTGTATTTACAGAAAGTTACGGAAAATACTCTATTGTACGGATCTTTTTGAAAGCGTTTGTATTGTGTCAGCCTAAGCACGCGTTTTTATTTTTATGTAAATCCAAAGAAAACGCGAGTCCATGAGGTATACAATAGCTTTATTATACATTCTGTTTTGTCTATAAATAGAAGCGTCGAACATACAGTGTTGTACTCCCCCCCCCTCTATTAAGTTACATTAATTTATTAGGCTAACACTTTATTTGATTTATTTATATATATAAAGAAAAACACAAGCTACTACTCTCTCTCTTGTCTTTGAGATCCTAAAATTTTACAAAAAAAAAATCATTTATTTTTCTCTTAACTTATCTTTGAATTATTTTTTTAGTTTCACTTTAATTGAATGTCCCTAAATGAGAGGTAAATAGATAAGGGGTCCATATTCTAAGAGAACGATATCAACATTAAATGAGCCTATTTCAAAGTGTATCTTACAGGAGGTACTACAGAATGTGTGTATTTTAATGTATACCTTAAAAAAATAAATAATAATTCAAAATTAAAAACATAATTACCTGTTGCTATTTCATACGATCTAATTGAAAGAGATTGATTTGTGCCTTCTTCGAAAAGGAGTCTGTTGATAGCAACGATCACAAGTCAAGTAACTTTACTCAAGAGTAAAATAAAACATCTCCAATTGCGCTAGATATCTTCCAAAAATTCTAATTGCCGCTGTCCCCTTTAAGTTAGCTGACACCGGACATTCTGTGTTGTGTGGGGGAAGAATGTCCATTCTGATCTCACTCCCGATGGGGCGAGAGTGACATAAGAAAATAAGAGAAAGCGTATCAAATTTCCTGATTTAACATGTCGTAGTCTCTCACTACCCCTATGGTTATTAATTCCCCTTTGCACATTATCTAAATTTGGATATGTCGGATTCATAATTAATGACTACGCAAATAATAAATCACTTATTTATTATGCCTTATGATAGAAATACACAAATATTAATCAAACTTTAAGAACAACAAATTATAGTGAAGTGAGATCAGAATTCAATTATGAACGACGGAACACTAACTGATACCACGGGGGAATAACGCATACAATCAAACTACGCATTTAAATCTAATCTATAAAAATCACAGACCTGATATCTCTTTAAAGAGGAATCTTGAATACTTGTAGAATCTATGAAGCGGCTTCAATCCTGGATATCTTCAGTTACGTCCGAACCGAATTAATGAATCTTTTTCAATAATCTTCCTTCCGCTAACAAACTTCACTTAGTTAAACTAATCTCCTAGAATCACCTTCTTAATCAATCACGTAGTTTACTCCTCTATCAAAACACGTAGTCATCCTCATCTCTTCATTTCATTTCTCCCTTATATATCTCTTTCGAACTCGCTAAACCCGAAACTATCTTATTTGCATAAGTCACACTTTCAGCTCTCAGCGGGGATTGGTTAAAATAAATACAATTTAAAAGATTATGAGAGAAGGTTAGTGAAACGCGTAAGCACCCGTCACAAACATACACATCAGCTTTGAACCATTCGAAGTTCAACACATAAGAAAACAGACATCAAACGTATACAGTACGAAATAAATAAATAATTACTTAAAATATAATACCAAATTCACAATACTAAATACAAATATATAACTGGACATCGCAAAAAAGATAAATCAAATACATTTAACAATAAATTCTATCAGTAAGCCAATAAAATATTTAAATGTGCATGTAAATGCAAGTAATTTTTCCCACCAAGACACATTTATAAATAAGAAAGTGTGAACGATAACGTTTTAGCAGACGTAATTTTTAATTGTACATAAAAACGAAATATTAAAGAACTGCAATTTGCCGAACGCTGCTCTAAAAGAAATATTCTGTTTTGTGCACATTTGAGTCATCCTTAAAGTAGTAATACCATAAATAAAACAAGATAATTACCGTTTTCCCCTTTATATCAGGCCAGTGAAAATCATGCTAAGATAAGCGTATCCATACCTGTATCCCGAGGCCGGGTGCCAATTTACTTGCTACAAAAAATCGCCTCCTAGTACAATTTTACAAAAGATAAAGTCTTTTTTACACATGTGTGATATCGTCCTTTTTATAAAAGATATAGTCGCTTTTACAAAAAATGTATAGTAGTTACAAATTTTATTAGTAGCGTTCGGCATTTCAATTCAGTCTATAAAATGATTATGTGTTCCAGGTTTCTAAAGCATGAATAATAATATTTCAGAAAATATTTTCATATAAATTTTTTTGAAACAAAAAAAAATGTACTTTTCAATTTCGGTCCAAATGCCGCCCCGGACATGGGTCCAGTTTTCCCAGCCCTTGCTGCTAACGTAGAAAAATAGTGAACACGGTAGCGAGCTAAGTGGATCAGGTGACATGAAATTATTTTTCAACTAGGAGATGGAGAATACAAAAAAGTGGACAGATATATATATATATATATCATGATTAACTTTAATGTCTATTTTTATTGCTGTGTTGTGAATCTCTTGTTGTGCCTATTTGATTATATGCTGTCGTGTAACATATAGGATTTTAAGAAAATGCATAAAACCCGCATTTTTTTAACTATAGTACTAAAGTACCATTAAGTACATACAACATAAAAATGAAATTAAGAATTTCGCTAACATTAATAATACTAGATGAAGTGTTTTTCTATCAGGCATTGCCAATAAAAATAATTTGATCAAAAGAAGCTGCAAGATTTTTTCTCAAATAACTTGATACCAAGTAAAGCAACAAGAAACTGCCTTTTAATAGAGGTACAACACTTACACTAGAAAGGAAATTGGGTATTGTTTATAAGCGTTGTAAAACCATTGACACAAAAATCACTTCTTTCAACTATTTTGTTTTTCAAAATTGTAAAGCTATTATTAAATTGAAAACTTTTAACTTCCCTAAATGCATATTGAATTTACACACTCGTGTCTTAGGTAATATAAACCATATTAAATGCTTTCGAAAAGTAACTTTCGCAAAAATCATTTTTGAGATGCCTTTGTTAAGCATCGATCCAATGCACCACTAATTCCACTGATAAACAAAAAAATACTTTCTCTATTGCGGTATTGCCGGCTCTGCCTCGAATTTTAATTATGAAATGGAGGATATGTATAAAGAGTAGGCATTAATGGAGAATGGACTAGTGAACTCTACACTAACTCTAGATTTCTTGAACTATGTTATGCTATCGGGAAATCCGGACTTATGTTGATTTTTCAACAACTATTCAACATATTTATTCGATTTTTTTAAAAAAAATTATTTTGAGAAATTCGTAAAAAATTTTGCTTGATCTATAGAATTATAGTCGGCCTGCGGCCGCCCCCTTGTATTGGCCGCCCTCGTGCGGTGCACGAGCTGCACACCTGCTAGGATCGGCCCTGAGGCGGGGTAGGGGTCCACGGTTTCGGACCCTCCCTCTCATGACCCTTTATTTTCTTCCGATTCATTATAATCCCATGTATATAGTACGTAAAATGTAATTAAGTATTTGATATTGGTAATTTTTTTTATTTATTAATGTTGATTATTTATTCAGTAATTTATTTTTTGCTGTTTTTTTGTTCCCGACCATAAAAAAAAAATCAAAAAAATTTATTTGGCTGCGTATTGGGGTATGATACGTGAATAATAGACCCTCGACCCCTTTCCCTGTACAAATTCTTGTGTGCTTTACTGCCCAATGTCGTAGGTGTGGTGAGGTAAGAAAAGAGGTTGTTATTATAACTTAATAAGAAGTAAGGAATATGTACTTACCTACAGAAATAAAATAAAAAACACTTTTAAAACCGTGTTTAAAGCAAAACGCGATACAAACTTAATAATAATAGCTCCAAATATAATTATATCAAATGATGCATTTATTATGAAACAATTCAATATACATACATTAAAGAAATAAAACATTTTTTTTTTTATCTGAAGTTAGTTTTCGTAGTTATAGTCAGTAGAAGGCTTAGTCTACGTACTCTCAGCCAATCTTGAATTTTTCGAAAAATTATTAACTGGTAAAATTTTTAGGCGGTCACCCCAAAATCTCTCGGCGGTCCACCGGTCGATCACGATCGACGTAATGCCCACCCCGGGTTTAGTTCATTAAGATAGTTAAGAAAAATTGACGCAAACACAATGCTTCTGCAATTGTCTACGTAAAATTAATTTCTGCTGAAACACAATTACGGAGGTAATTATGAATTTGGTGAGATGGGTGATATTAGGTTTTGTTCCGGATTCTAACTATATTGCTTAGGAGTCACCCTCGTCACTTGATCGAAGTTAAAAGCTAATAGCATTAGCCTTGTTTTTAGAGTGCAACACTAGTAAAAAACCAAATCCAACAGGCAGTAATGTGGAAGATAATGAAGACAGATCGTGAGATGTGATGTCAAGTACCATCTGATGAGTATTCCTCGTTTTATGATTCAACAGCAGCCTTCGTGTCACCTTCCTTCAGGCTACTCCAATTCCATAAAATTCGAAATTGTTATGAACCCTTTCGAAAGAACCATCACGAATTTCAAACGTTACAATGTAAGAAAAGAAAAGTATGATTTGGGTTATTTATAGGACTGTTAACACTAAACATACCAACACTTGATACATACTTGCTCACAAAAGTAAGTATGCAACTCATAGCTCAAGTGAAAAAGCTCTAGTTCTCAAATAAATATAAGAAAAATATTATTTTAGAGAGTGTTGTTTATAGCTTCTGATTCAAGTCTTAAAGTAATGAAAAATAAACCAAATCATTATATTTTAAAAAACTTTAAGAGTAATTTTGTTAACTACCAGTAGAAATTTAAATCACAAAAGTATGTATATGCACTCTGAATTTTTGACTTTTAAATAGGCTGAATGAAACTTCTCGAGTGAATTTTCGTATTTCAGTGATAAGTTTACAAGTTCTGCTACAAAGCTTGTAAGTTTGAGCTTTAAGTACATCAACAATTCACCAATGCCTCCACGTGGAAAAGAGTTATCAAAAGATCTAAAGGATTCAATAATAAAGCTCTATAAGGAGAGCAAGTCCCAAAGACAAATCGCTAAAATCATAGGCAAAAGTCCTGCAACAGTGCAAAAAACCATTGAAAACTCTAAACAAGCCAAGAACAGGACCACCGCCCATTTTCACGGATCGAGAAAGTCGAATTATTGTTGGAAATGTGAAAAAAAATCCGAAGATTAGCGCACCAAAATTGACAACTGATGTGAAAAACAATTTTGCGAAGTCATGCAATCCTGAAACAATTCGCCGTGTGTTACGGAAGACAGGATACCATGGTCGAAATAAGCGAAGAAAACCCTTTGTTAGCAAAGTGAATCGCAAAAAAAGAATAGATTTTGCAAAAGAAAATGAAAAGCAGGACAGAAATTTTTGGAATTCCGTGATTTTTTCGGATGAAAGTAAATTCAACATCCACGGGTTAGATGGACACCAAAAAGTTTGGTGGAAAGCAAATGCAGCTGTAGAACCAAAGAACATGAGAGGAACTGTAAAACACGATGGTGGTTCGATTATCGTTTGGGGTTGCATGGCAGCAACTGGAGTAAAAAATTTAATTATAATCGACGGAATAATGAATCAATATAGCTATTTGAATATTTTAAAGAATAATCTAAGCCAAAGTGCTTCTAAATTGGGACTCGATGGATCCTTCACTTTCCAACAAGATGATGATCCCAAATATATTGCTCGGGTTGTTCGGGAATGGCTGCTATATAACGTACGAAAACAGGTAAAAACCCCACCGCAGTCACCTGTTCTTAATCCCATTGAACACTTGTGGGATTATCTTGATCGCCAAATTAGAAAGCAAGAGATCAAAACTAAGAATGATCTAAAAAACCCCTTTTGGAGAAGTGGCAGAAAATACCATCTTCTGTCACTCAAAATTTAGTAAAATCAGTGCCATCTAGATTGATAGCTGTTATTAAGACCAAAGGCTATCCAACAAATTACTAATTTTTTTGAAAAATTGTAAAATTTGCAATATTAATGTCTTTGTTTTTGTTTGCATACATAATTTTATGATGTAAAATTACATCCTATTTTAAGTTAAGCTCATCTTGCTAATTAAATAATATTTGTATTTTTTAAATATTTTTCATTTTGTAATTAAGCTCGATTTTGCTGCAATCGAAATAAATCGTTAATTTAAAAACTCTAATATTGCAGGTCTGTTTTTTTTCCCCATAGGACATCATCACATACACTCTGCATACTTACTTTTGTGACTAAGTGTACCTATTTCTACCATAGCCGCGGTCAAATGACCGGTCTTTATGTTTCTTGGTTGAATGTAGGAAATGTGGATGTTAGATACAAAAAAAAAGTAACTTTATTATAATTAAACAAAAAAGTATATCCAAAAAAGTCAATTTCTATCATCAAAATAAGTTTTTAATCTATTGTTCATCGCATTTTTCACATATGCAGGATGTCTCCATTGTAATTTTCCGCAAACATATTTTTCACATTTAGAACATATTTTTATGGTTTTGTTATCATTACTATTATTTGATGCATCTTATTTCGATAAGAATCTGTTGCAGACTTAGACAATGTTCATTTCTTATTTGTTCTTTTTTTGGTTGCTTATGATCCTCTTGTGAAAATCGGTAGCAAGTTCTACTGTTTACTGTAGTAAAAACGCTTGGCTCGAGATATTTTCTCTTGTTGTTTGCTATTTCAAAATCCAGGCTAAATCAAGGATATTAAAAAATACTTGGAGAAGCGATTTGCAAGACTTATATTTTGTGGTATATTTCCTCGCTATTTGATCATTTATGTTTAATTTCTCTTGAAATGAATTCCAATTCGTACCCGCTCTTTGCTTCTTCTACTGAGCCTTTTCTTTGAGTTTCACGATGAAAAACGTTCTTTGAGAACGGTGGTCAATTATCAAAACATCAAAAATATATAGTCCTAATTTTACCCTTCACAATATGAGGTCTTGCATATCCGGGTTGGGACATTCTTGTCTAAAAATGTTATGATCTTCCAGGTGTACCACCTATATCTGTATTACTTTCCAAACAGATCGATCAATCGCAACATGCTGCTAATTTTTCAATTTCTACTATTAGCTCACTCTTTCTCTATATTTATTTATTTAGATATTTTGTTCAAATTTTCAATCGTTAATAAAATACTTTATATTCAACCAATCAAGTTCAAATAAATTTTTTTAAACTTGTAGTGGATTACACTTGATGTTAATACAGTTTTTTCAAACATTAATTTATTTAATTGCCTGTTTTCGACGCCAACTTAGATTTGTCTCCATTGTTGTAACAATGATAAAAGATGGCGTCGAAAACCGGTTTTTCAACCAAACTAGCTAAACCGGGTGTGCATTGTTAAAACAGACAAATCGTGCTCTTTTTTCAATTCCTACTTTTAGTTCACTATCCTCCCTATATATATATATATATACAAGTTATATATATATATGTGCATATATATATCTTGTTCAAATTTTCAATCGTTAATAAAATACTTTTTATTCATCCATTTAAAGTAGGAATTAACTTAATTTTTTTTATATTACTTGTTTTTTCTCTTCTTCAAAACTTGAGAGTAATCTCATTCTTTTTCGTCTACGACTTATATTCACAATATTTGCCTCTTCATCGTTAGTATAAGTACGTTCAAATGCGTTATTTAATAGATCGTTATCAATTCCAACAAAATTAGTGCACCAAGAAATAATTGCGGGATCCATGTCGGGGAGATATGCAAATGATTAGAAATGCAGCTTGATTGTGCATTACGTATAGCCGGTAGAGGGCGTTTAGCGTTTTTCTCCACAGAGTTTAAAACAGGTAACCAAAACTTGTTTGAGTGTGCTGAATAGTTTACAAAGGAAGCGCTGAGGTAGACATGCCATTACGCCGTTTTCGAAGACAATATGAGCAGCTGTCGCAGTTTGAGAGGGGGAGAATCATCGGCATGATGGAAGCTGGCACCATGACAGCCCAGCGGTATGTCCATGACATCCTGCAACCACATGTGTTGCCACTCATGCAACGGTTCCCAGGAACCATTTTACAACAAAACAATGCTCGGCCTCACATGGCAAGGGTGTCACAAACTGTCTCCGCACTGTTACTACTCTTCTTTGGCCTGCCCGATCCCCAGATTTGTCTCCAATCGAGCACATCTGGAATCATTTGGGACGGTGAGTTGGGCATCCAACGAGTGTGAACGAACTAGAGGTAAGGTTACAGCAAATATGGAACGAAATGTCTCAAGACATCATACAGAACTTGTATGCCTTAATGCCCGATCGTATCGCATCGTGCATTCGCGCTAGAGGGGGTTCAACCATCACCTCCTAGTTATACACCTCCTCTAGGAAATGATGATTCAACAGGGTATTAAATTCTCCGTTATTTTGCCTTTTTCTTTGAAATAAATGATCCTTTTTCTTTGATTTTCTAATCATTTACTTATATGAAAGTAGTCATTACGTATGTAAAATTTCGTTTCATTTTGACGATTCCTTCTTGGTGCGCTAATTTTTTTGTCCATAAGTGTACATCCTCATCAATTTTCGAGAAATCTCTTCGCCTTATTATTTATATCTTCTAAAAACTTATACTACCTTGATTGCTTTGACATTCTTATGGGGAAAAAAGAAACATGTATTAGTAATGGAATACAGCTATCGAAATAAAATATAAGCTACCAACCAATACTTTTAGTTTTTGTTGTCTTTTCTTATACTAAAATGCTACTTCTAATTTAAAAGTTTAGTTACTGCTTTGAAAATTTAATTTACACGTATATTGATTAAACTAACTACTCCACAGTCTTTGTAGAAATATGTAGCTCACTGAATACAATATTTTGAATACACATGCTCAACATAATTTCTGATCCGATGACCCCTTTATAAACATTAAATTACTCTTGTGGTCAAATGACCGGTTGTGGTAGATAGCGGTATACATGAAACAAATATTACTCAAAGAAATATAAATTGAAAAATAATAGAATATTAATCGTATATAATTAAAAAAAGAAAAAGTCATGGCGCAAAATCGATAAGCTGCTGATATGCGCATTTTCTATACAAAAATTCAAAACCGGTGTTTTGTGTTAATCCTCTGAATTTCAAAGGAACAGGGGAAAACATTTCAAATGTTTTTGATAATTAATGAATTTCAAGCGTTTCATATTTCCCTTTTTATGAGTGAAATAACTCTTTTAAACATTACTGTATTCATCCAATTTGAGAAATGTAGCCCTTAGTTTGATTGTTTTTTTTTCTCTTTTGTAAAAAATTTTTAATAATATTTAATGCGTGCACTTGAAGTCTGTTTTCTGGGAGATGATTTGTTATTACTTAAAAAAAAGCATGTTTTTGTTTTTCTCATTGAATCATTTTCTCATCATCAGGAATTTTAATACCATTAAAAACCCATCTAGGAAAGAATATAGGTTTTTAATTTGTTAAAAATTAAAAATAATCAATTACTAAACTCACGAAAAACAATTTATTTTTAATGTATTTTACAAGATATTTCCACCTCTGTTCTTTTTATAAAATTATTAATTTATATAAAAAAGAAAAATTAAACCCAACTATAAATATTGTCAATATATGAAAAAATCTGAAATTGATCTCTCGCCTTTAAATACATAAATTTTGAATAAAATGAGGATTTTTTATTATTTTTTTTGGCTCGGTCTAATAATGAAATATATTTTAATATAAATCGTTCGGTTTTGCTTTACGGTTCTTTTTCGTATCTGAAAACAACAACAAAAAACGAAGCTGATCTCTTCTTATTTTTGAAACGAAAAGTATTATTGAAAATTAAATTTTTACCCTCTTCAGAATTGTGTTATTCATATCTGCCGCACGTGATGAAGTGTGCCAAGCGATTTGGGCACTCTGCACAAACTTATTCTGATTAGCTCCACACCTACTCCTGAGACAAAGTTCAGAATCGCTTAAGGATTGTATCGCTTGACTTATAAGCCTTGTCAGTTGCTGCTGATAAGATAGGTTGGATATTTTCTTTATATTTTATTCTTCGCTCATGTCAAACGACGTGTCATCTCTGAATTTAGGAGTCTCGAAGAGGTGAAATATTTGACGGATTTTTCGTCCCCTTACCAATTAGTTTTAAAAATTGACCTTTATTTTGAGTAAAAAGGATAAACAAATTTTTTTGAACAATGCAAAAATAAGTTGAAAATTGACAAAAAATTTGAAATTTATATATATAAGGTGAAAATTTCAAAAATTACAATATATATATAGTTGAAAATATATCTGACCCCCCATAAACGGTATCGATTGCTCACAGTTGTTACAAGCAAGCAATTATAATCATTCCGTAAATGACAAAATGCATATGAATACATAAAAGCCCAGTAGCTCGCATAGTATTGACTGTAGTCAGGAAGTCATGCCCCGGGCGTGTCGCAGGTTCGAGTGCTGATGCCACTGAAGACAGGGCTGTGGAGTCGGTAGGGAAAATGACCGACTCTGACTCCTGGAATTTTAAGCTTAACGACTCCGAATCTCTTGTATATATATGTAAGTAAATACACATGTGTTGCAGCTTATTTTTTTAAATATGAAAGTAGTAATAGATACTACAGAAAGAAGATTATTTATATTAATTAGCATTTGTCATGAAATGGAAACACTGGCATGAGTAATTTCCAAGGAGCAGTATAGCTTCGGCACAGTGGCGCGCACAAATATTATCCAAATATTTTTCAAAATCTAATCCATCATTGGAAAAGGATGGTAGAGACTCCGTTATAATGTCTACAGTCTGACTGCCCTCATTTGAACACTCCAGTTGTTCTGAGAAGGATTTCTTTTTAGTGAAAGTTCATAGATGGCTTTTTTTTGTCTTTTTAATTTGTTCATCCTCCAAAAAAATTCAGCGTTTTGAATCTACAGATATTTTGAACCCAGCAAGCTCTCATTGTCTAGCAGACTAGTTTCTCTTTTCTTCATTAAGGAAATGATTCCTTCTATAATAAGTCTGCCTATTTTAGAGAAAACAAACACTACATGAAACGAGGATATAAGCTTCCTGTTAATTCTTCAGATGGTAGCTTTTTTGTATCTATATACAATGCAGAAAGAAGATTATCCAAGAGTAGAACAAGACCATTCTACAGTTTTTCTGTTTGTAAAACTGAGGGCTATCTACACATCTTCTGAAGAAAAAAAATTCTTAATTCTAACAGCCTCTTCATCATCAAATATGTACTTCCTCTTTTCTTGATCAATAATTGCTTTTTTCCCCTGCTCTCTTCCTGAGAATAGCATCAATTTCGGGAGTTCTTGTTATTATTGCTGCTTGTCTAAATTTACTAATGAGATTTGTAGCATGAGGTTCCCACAATCCATCTCTATCGGCAAGCTGTAAGGTGCGGATTCCGCAACGCATTTGCTTAATTAAGGCAGTTTTGATGCCTCTCTTCATCAACATAATCTAAAGCTTCATATGAATATTCTTGAGAAGTTTCAATATCCAAAGATGTCCTTATTTTCATTTATTGTGGCAATTTTTCCAACTTTATTCATCTTCTGTATTGTTTTAACCCTATTAGATGATTTATCAGTAACAATGCGAAGAATCTGCTCTCTTTTCTTATTTCAAATTCTGTTGACACCCCTTCAATTAATTTCTGGAGATAATGGCTGTCATGATGAGCTTCAGTATTTTTTACTGCCAGAGTCATCGTAATGATTCTTCGATCCTTATTAATAAATCCAGCATTAATTACGCAATAGTTTATTCTGGTAGCTTCATCCATTTTTAACTTTACTATGAAGTCATCTTTCAGATTTTGTTTCTTGCTCGTTGTATCATTGAGAATGATTCCGGACACTTTCACTGTCTCATGAAATCCCGAGTTTCGTTGCTATTTCGCCATTAAGTTCTAGGAATGCAGTTTGCGAAAATACATCCAGGGGGATACATCATTTTGTACAACTAAGTTAATTAGATTTTTTAAAGGCCCTCAGAAATCCTAGTTTATAGTTATCATGTCTATAACGAAAAAAGTGAAGGATATACATTTTAAATCTGTTGGAGCTGAAAGTCGTTCCATTAACGTGATGTTGTAGTTTGGAGAGGTAGGTGCCAGAGCCTAGATGTCACACTCGTCACGACCATGGTTCAAAATTACGAGGTCGGTCACCAAAAGCCCTCGTGTAGCTGAATAGTGCGATGTTAATATTCTCTCGCTCAAGGACTTGTGGTTGGCGTGTCATGAGTTCGAGCCATAGAAGACGTGGCGTGTAAACGGGCTGATGCACGTTAAATCTAGAGAAGTTTAAAACCCTCCCCTTGCCCTGGTGTGAAGAGGTAGGTGACAGCTTAGTTGTCGGCCTCGTCACTTGACCGTAGTTCAAAAAAATTACGAGGTCCATCGCCAACAACCCTCATGTTGCTTTATAGAATGATGTTAATAAACTCTCACTCCAATACAAATGTACAGTTAGAACAAAAAAGCAAGATTACTTTGAACATCATTTGCGCTAGCATCCCACTCTTCTACACCACGCTAACGTAAAGATTTTAATTCTAGATAGTTTTAACGTGCATTAACCCCCTGCAGGGTGGATCTTCCGTAGCAGCAGGGCTCGAACCCATGATTTGCTGGCCATAACCATAGCCACTTGCCTACACTGGCCATAAAAATTTGTCTCGAAGTATATATATTTTTCACCAATTTTTTTTCCGGAAACCGTATTTTTTTGACTGAGAAGAGAACAATGTCCAAACTTTCCTCTACAATATTTACCTAACTGTTGCATACGCGAAGAAGTCTCAACACATACTTAGAACAAATCATCTCTTTTATATGCTTTAAGGCCCCATTACTTTTTTTGTTTTTAATGTTCCGATGGTTTTCCTAAAGTTTCGAATATTTGTCTACATATAACTTTACTTTGTTACATTAACCTTACTCAAATGTTCTTTCGATTGCCCCTTTGCATTATTGAGACAAATTCCCTCCACAGCACTCTGTTTCAAATACATTATAATCCAATGCTGTGCATTATCTAAATTTTGAAATATTTTAATTCGTTTTTTAATTTTTTCATATTAAAAGGTAATATGAAGATAAAATTACTTTTCTAGAAAAGATATTTTGTTCTATAAAAAAAAAGTAAAAATTTAAACAAGCGCAAAATTTTTACCATTCTATTGAGAGCCTGTTATGAATGAAATCAAAAATATTCCCCATGGATTACAAGATTTAAAAAAGGACAATATTTTCAAATGAAAATTATAGATAGATTCACACATTTAAAGAATAAAGAAAGTAGAACTGTGTTAAAGACAGAGAATGCCATTTCTGATTCCAGCTACTTTGGCGGAATGCCCAAGAGAATACATATTCTAATTAAAGATTTCCGAGAAATTTCAAATGACACCTCGGAAAGTGTAAAATAAAATTAACAGAAAAATATTTTAAGGTTTTTCCGGAATTGAATGAAACTATCCCCGCTTCTTGGAATCCGGAAATTGACTTAGACTTTTGTTAATTGCAGAAGGGCATAAGTGAAATGTTGCCACCATACAGTTGATTACCATAAGGTATATAGAAAAATTCATTCCTTCCACTGGGCTGTGACCAATGGTAAACATTATACATTTTTCTAAGAAAATTTTAATAATAATTTTAATGCAAATTTAAAAATTTAAAAAAAATTTAAAACTTTTTTTAAAACTTATTTTTAAAGAAAAATGAATAATCTTTTATAGGAATATATCCGTGTAACATGCCAATTCGATATTTATAAAAATAAACAGATATAAATAGTTAGATATATTATTGGTCAACCTTTGTGCAGGTTTGGAATAATGGAAAACTCATTAGTACAGCGATGGGTTAACTTTTTGAGGTTTAAGTTCCCTGATTTTTTTGGAGGGCTAAATATAATTTACTATACAATTCAATAAAGAATATTTATTGAAATATCAAATGCATGAATGAAGTTGTGATTTTACGGACTTTTTGTTTTATTAAAGTTTTGAAACTTAAATAAACCGATGGAAAATGACATCAAGAATAAATTAGCGTAGAATTATGAAATTTACGCGAAACATTTGTGTAGGTAATATTTATTTGATTAAAATTTCGAGATCTAATATCAAAGCATTTTGGAGAACCGTTTCAAATGCAAAAGGGTGAAGTGTTAATGACTGCTGTAATCTCTAGGATTTTGAATGCCAATTCGAAAAGTGTGTGGATTCTCACGCATATGTGAGCTATTCCTTTACATGTTGAAATAAAAAATGGCTAATTTATGGAATACTTTGAAAATTTAAAATAACCATATTATAAACAAATATTTGAATTATAGAATGTTGTAAATTTTCATGAAATTTGAAATATTTTTTTGCTGAGAAATATACTCCGCGTTTAGTACAGGTTCTCGTACGTTTGGCGAAGACAGCCTTAAAACGCTCTTTACTCAAAATGTGTTCATTCGAAAAATCAGAAACGGGGATGGCTAAACAAGTTACGCAGATAGTTAGCTGAACTTTTTTTTTTGCATCAAGGGCGTACTTACAGCCGTTTCAGCCGTGATACGGGCCCCCAGGTTACAGGGGCTCCAAAATGTGTTAACATTCTGATATTTCGAAATAAGTTTCTTTTCCGGAAAAGATGTCCCCAAAGAATTTTGATGCAGGAGCCCCTCAGGACTAGCTACACCAGTGTTTCGCAAGTTTTGTGTTTTGTCAGAATTGTTTTGATTCTTTAATTTAAAATTTACTCTGTTAGTACAAAAAACCAATGATATAGATATTTATTACATATTATGTAATAATTACCACTTATATAAATATAACTTTTTTTTAAAGCGATTTCATATAATGACTGCGATAAAATGGTTTATCTATTGTAAATATTTTTATGTCTCTATAAAAAATTTTCATAAATCCTAATAGTATTGTTTCATATAACTGTTGAGAAAATGAAACTTTGTTCATAACATTTTTGTACAAATTGGGTCACACTTCTTTTTCTAAATTTCTTTTCCCATTTTGATATTAAAATATTTCGTTTCTTTACAATTTCAATTTTTTCTTGTTTATGTTATGATAATGATATCGATACAATTTCTTCTGCTTACTTTATGGCTCTATTTATAAATGTAGCAGAACCGCCAACTGCTTTGCTAGTTTATAATTGAATTCTGCTAATCTTTAAGGCGGTAGTTTCGGAAAGAACAGAGCTCTCTTTAACTGTTGGAATTGATGCCCCCTTTTTTATTATTAAAGGGTGTGTTAACTTCTTATTTTGCTAAAACAAAGGGATCCACTAATGTCTGGAAGCTAACTGAGGCTATCCCTGCTTATAAAAAAGGTTATATAAATTATTCTAAAAATTGTCGACCCATTGCGATTTTGAGATGCAGCCAGCTAGAATTTCCAAATATTTTCCCTTTGTGTGTTTTACTGAGCATGATATAATTTTGTAATACTTTCTTCAATACATACCACATCTTATAAAAATATTTCTTGAATATGAAACATATTTTACACATATATGTAAAATAATGAACAAAACATAATTAGCTATATATTATTTTTGAAAAATATATAAAACTGATGAAATTTTTTCAAATGTTACTTAGAATATAATTTTAAAACCGTTACATTACATGCGTACACAAACAGAAGTGCTAGCGTCATGAGGGAAAGAAAAAGGTTAAAGATTAAGTAATACACACTTGGTAACAGTCCGTGCAACGCCGGACTATACGGAAGGGGAAAAACCCGTACACAACCGGGCAAATAAATCGAAAAAATTTCGAAAGAGAGAATTTAAATGACATACAAAAAAAAAAAATCGCTCCCACCCCTAGACGTGCTGATATTGAAAAGTTATACTCTCGGTAAAAGCCCGTGCAACGCCGGGCCATGCCAGCTAGTACCATATAAAAAGCGACGTGATCTCATTCGTTCAACATGGTTTCGAGCCATTGCAATCCACAACAACACATTAATTTTGCTTGAGGAATACAATTATATCCTCTTTTGAAAAAGGCTCCATATTCTTTAAACTGATTTTTCAAAAGCATTTGATTCTATTGATTTTGATATTTTAAAGAAATTGAAAACTATCGGTTTTCGTGCGTTAATCTTATTGAATTATTTCTTATTTAAGTGATTGAAAAAAAAACTCTTTCAATATTATTTTGTATCTGTTTGATGAGTTTACAAATACGTTAGGTGTCAATTAGGGCTCTAACCTTGCTTTGTACTTTATTTCCTTTGTTGCATTTTAAAATTATCTCTAAATTCCCTATGTAATACTATTATATTCTTTTTAAATTATATTTGCAAATTATTTAAAATTGTTTAGGTTGGTACAATCTAATATCAATACAGCTCTTTTACAAAGTGACCTGGATAGTTTTTTCAATGGTGTTCGGATTATTTTAAAATATTAAGAAATGTAGCATTCTTAGCTATACTCGGAAATCGCAGCCTCTATTTTATTTCCTATTTAATCGCAGCCTCTATTTTATTTCCTATTTAATCGCAGCCTCTATTTTATTTCCTATTTAATCGCAGCCTCTATTATATATCTAATTCATATTTTCTCCTTATTTCGCTCAAACTCGGTGACTGATCCTGGCGTCACATAACAATTCGATGCTCAAGTCTCTAAAGTGGATCAAAAACTTCTCAACTGTACAACCGGAGCATTTTCCCCAACGAGCATACCTTTAAAGTTCTATGCTTCAATGTTATCTGATTCAATGTTATGTGATTGCGTAAATAATTTCTTACTTTACAAGTTTCATAAAATTTTTAACGGGTTTTCTGAAGTTATGCTTATTATATGTTTTAATGTTTCTAAATGCAACTGTTTACGGCTTTTTGTGAAATTTTTTAATTTTTATTCTCAGTGTTTTTCAATGTTCTTTTGTGTTTACTCCTTAAGAATCGATTTTCATATAAAGCCCACGTTATAGAAATATTATGAAGAGTAAAATTTAAAATAAGAAAAGCGTTATACGCGCGCTTCTGGGCATGCACTAAATCTCCGTCCAAAGAAAGAGTTTCTACTTTTTCTTCATTTTTTAAATTGCTATCGTTCTTTTCCTACGAAAATCAGACAAGAAATAATTATGGAATCGGAAAGATCACTTATTTCGCCACAATACGGTATATATATTTTTTTTTTACAAAATAAAGAAATTTTGCATTTCTTACGATTTTTTCTAAAATGAGCCAATATCGATGAATTTTTAGGAAAAGAGTTTTTCAAACATTCTGTTCAAATTTCTTACTATTATAATGCATCGAAATTCTGTACTAAAAAGTTCACACTTTGTTCTTTTGAATCAGTAACTTAAAGTTTTAAATACAAATTTTTTTTTTTTGAGATTTTTCAAAAATACTCAAAATTTTAACTAAACATTGAATAACTTTGTTAATTATAAACATACTCTCACGAAACTTTTTTTCCAAGTGTCAAACGTTGTTAGGAATATTTTGCATGAATATTGAAAAAATCACTTTAAAAATACGGATTTAAAAGAATTTTTGTGTTTTTCGTCTAATACCCTTTTTACAAGAAATAATTTAAGTAGTTTTTTCCTTTTATTTTTGGTTTAAAAATTACAGTTATTTTTTATTTATGAGGGAAATTTGGAGAGTATATTTTAAAAATTAAGTCATCAAAAAAGTTAAAACTTTAAAAAAAATTCGCAAACTACATTTCCTAGCGTTTTTCTTCTTAGCGTAATTGGCGTCGAAAACCCGTTTTCGGAGCCAAGTGACAATTCATACCTTAGCTCTTTTGACAAAGAAGTTAACTATTACAATTGAAAACCACCAAATCATGATCAATAAAATGGATGAAGAGGATATGATTCTCTTTTCTCTGAACTGCCAAAGTCTCCGTGCACATGCACGGGATCTACGTGGTAGTGTGCAAAAATCACAGATAATGATGTTATCAGAAACATGGCTTCGCAATGAGGAATTAGTTGAAATTGAAAATTTTAAACGCATAACACAGTATAGACGACCAAGTTTTAATCGTGGGAAAGGGTTTCACCATCTATCAAAACGTGCGCGATTCACAACATAGGTTTATTGGCAATCATGATGATTTTGTGAGAAGAAATATATGTGCCGCGAGATGCACTTTACCTAACGGTAAACCCATTGTTGTCGTCACAGTTTATATTTCTGTCAATCAGAATGTTACTGACATTATACATTATATCCACGAGACATTATCAGCATATACAGAAGGGAAACAGTATCATGTACTTGCACTAATTCTTGGCGATTCAATATTGGTTTCGATAAAGATGAAGGATTAAGGTAAGTCCAATTTTTAAAATCAGAACCTAATTTGGATTTCGTTTCTGGTAGAGCACTGGGGACGACTAGATATAGTAACAACCATTGATGCGAGATTTTCACGATTCGTAAATCACGAATCAAACTTTAGTTACCACAAGCCTCTTGTCACAATGATTAATAATGACGAGAGTATTAATATAATTAATGCTCAAAGTTATATATTAATAGTGAAGTAAATCAACTTTCTTAACAACATTTACACTATGAGTAACATATATTTATGTAACATAATTGACATATGTTATTTTACTGAATCAATATGAAAAATGTGAATAGAATAAAGAAAATACGTGCATGGTTTCAGTATTATGAGGCGTTTATTTACCCTGTTTGCCTGCGATATAATCAAAGACAACCGTACTAAAGGAGTAAACTTCAGTCGCGTGCGTCGGAGCCGACACACGCAGTTTTTGTGTGTGTGTGTGTTCTGTTTTTTTACCTTCTTATTCGTATGCATTTTTTTCAGTGTTTTCTAGGGTTTGCAGCCCCGGGATCCCAGAGCCCTGGATTAAAATGACTAATCCCGAGATTTATTTTTTTGTCTAAATTATATTGAAAAAAATTTTCTCGTAAAAATTTTCTAAGAATTTAATTTTACGAAAATTTATATTTTGTTTATGAAATATATACTTAGAATTTTTTGGGGCAGTTGTAAGTGCTGTAGGTAAAAAAAATATATATATATATATGCCCAGGACTCATTTCTCCTATGGGAGAACGTTGCATATATCTAAGTGGCTCATGGCAATGCTTGCTTGCACAGTAATATAGGTAACATTTCAAGAGAACAGATTGTACCACAGTTCCTTCTTCAATTAAATGCCGTTAATTAACAGCGGAATTGCTTGAAAGACTCGAGACACTTCAAATCCCATCGCATTACTAACAGTTCATGCAACTGGATCTTCAATTTCAAATGAGGTAACACTTGAAATTGATTCACATTCTGATTCAGTAACTGGATTAATTTATGTGCAAAAACCATTAAGATGTCTTAACCATTAATGTCTTTTTTTTTAAATGGAAGGAGACGTGGGGACTACCTGAAAACGACATACTCCTATTTAATGACAATAATACCTACTAGTAAAGAATCCGAACGTGCATTTTCTTCGGCAGGACAATGTGTAACAAAAATAAGATGCCGTTTCAACGATGAAACGCTGGACGATCCGTGTTTTTCCAAAGCTTATTTACAGAAACACAAGAAATGAAGAAATGTTTTTTAAATTTTATTATGTAATATTTTTATTCGTTTCTTATGATGAATTGATTGATTTTATTTATTTCAATAAAACTAATATTAAGCCGATTTTTAATTATACTTTCAATTTTATTATGCAATTTCAACTATGCTAATGTGTAAGTATTTTTAATAAATATTCCGATCCTAATTCCGGGATCCCAGGATTTGGGTAATGTAATCCCGAAATCCCGGGACTGACACTATGACACGGGATTGAAAGCCCTATTGTTTACTATTTTTTATTTGTATTAAGTAATTTTTATATTGTTCTTGCTGTTCGTTTTGTGTCAAGCACTTTGTAACGAGATTTTTTTTCCTTTACTGTGTTTTTTTAAATAAATCTGAAAATCTAATAAAACCTTACTTTTTTTTAATAAAGTGTGTCGTATGTAATAAGAAGTGCACTTTTTATCAACAAGAAGAGACGAATAACTAACATTATTTCTTATATTTTTAATTCAAAGTTTGTATCCTTTCTTGGGTCAATAAAGGGATTGCAAGAGTCATCCCTTAGGGCGAGAGGGTTGAATGGAAGATTAGTCATAGTCAATACAAATTCTATCTGTTAACAAATCTCGAATACGACACAAATTCAACAACTCAAACTAAGAAATGCACCAATTACTAAATATGTAAATCAATCGCGTTGTAGACGAGATACTAGGAGAATTAACAGTAAATTGGATCCCTTCCGTCGAAGCAATACAACTTCTAATCCAAATTTAACGCTTATTTGACCAAATCGTCAATCTTAATATAAATGAAATAAGTAACGAAGTTCTCTTGCCTAGCTTCACGCTAATCAAACACTGCTATCCGTTAGAAGTCTATATAACCTTTCTCTCTTAACTCGAAAGTTTATTTATATACTAGTCTTAATTTACTTAATCACATCTTCTTCGGTGAAAAGTTTTCAATAGAATACATTTTAAAGATTTATTTTTCCCCAAGAGGACTATTAGTAAGAAGAACACGAATAGACCCCTTTCAAATATGTTGTTTTATATATCCCTTTATAGTTGTTAATTAAATCATGCATGTGTTTAAGATTAATGTTGTATTAAATGCATAACTTTAAATATATTAATGTCGCTACACGTATCTAAAAATTTACACCGTTCAAATTAAGTAACTTTTTTAACCGCTCAGCGTGGAACTAATTTCTCTCTCTCTTTTTGTTTTTGTTTCTATAGGAATTGTCCTTTTTTGCAAATTATTTTTATGTGGTAATTACGAATATGATTTAAGAACCCTTTAAATATTATCAAAAAGGAAATTCAAAAGAAAATATTAAAGAGCATTACGACTGAAATTATAATTATTATAATAAATGAAGATTGAAGGAGAGAGAGAGATACTGACATTTCAAACGAATTCTAATTAACCAATGATGACAAAAATTAATTTAAATCGTATACTTAAAGAAAATGAGGTTTTTAACATTGCTATTATTTAGTTATTAATAATGTTTTTTATAATAAGTAGACTCCTGTATCTGATAATCCTCGTTCTTTTAGCAGAGATATTGTGTTTATTTATTGTAAATCTTTATTATTATTTTAGTAAATAAAAACTACAGGAATATTCGGACGTGTCCATGTCATTTTCTTTTATTTTTACTTTGGGATTTTTTCAATTTAATGGACAATCATAGTCACTTTCTGCTCCTTAAAGGAGTTTTAACTATTTCATAAAGAAAGCTTTTTTCTTGTTTTAATTTTGAAACAAATTACAATTAGTTTCAAAATTGCAAAATATTTTTGTAAAACTAGAAGTATAGAAGCCTAATAAAATAATCAAACCCCACTGAGTAACTGACTCGTAAACGGTAAAAAAACGGCCATGTGGGTGGAAGCGGTCACGAGCGTTAATACTTCAAAGAGACGGAAGTTACCCCCCCCCCGGCGGTAAATTCATCGATTGTTCCCCTTAAAAGCATGGCCGTGGTAGCCTAGTGCTTATAGTCACGAACTCATGACCGAAGTGTCGGGGGTTCGAGTCCTGGTGTCACTGAAGACCTCCCGTGTAGAGAGGCTAGATATACGTTAAATTTGTTGAGGGTCAATGTCCTCCCGATGCTGTAGTGAGGTAGTTCAGAGAGGGAGGTTCCAGCTGATGTTTCGTCCTCGTCACTCGACCAAGATTCAAAATAACGCTGTCCGTCACCAATAGTACTCGTGTAACAGTGCGACGTCAATGTAACCCTCACTTCGTACCACGCCACTGAGCAGACTATGAGTTGACGCGCACCCCCCCCCCCCTTCTTCAGTGACACTAGGATTCGAACTCGCGCCTTTTCAGTGATTAAAAAGAAAAAAAAATTATTTTCTTAACACTAAGCTCGATCTGGATTGAAAGTGTATCGCAACCCTGATCTTATTTTTGTCATCATATCCTAATCACTGCCTAAATTATTAGGAAATAAGAAACCGTTTTCAACAGCCACGCCCATTTTCAGTAAACGACCTTCACGGGGTACCCCTCAGAAATAATAATAAGGAACATCCCAAATAAAAAATTTCATTTTTTTTTTCACGGTTCTTAAACTTGATTGATATTTATTCAATGGAAAGGGAGAAAGAAAATATCATTTTCACCACTTTCCAAAAAGCATCTCTTCTGAGGTCCTTCCTATTAATCAGAGAATCCGCCGCGAGCTCATCTTCCGAGCGGGGAGGGAGAGAGGGGGGCGTGTCCCTCAGGGTGTGTCCACCGAAGGGGGTGACGTCAGTGGGGCGGGGCGTGCGGGGATCGATTGGGAAGACCCCAGGTATCCCCGAGACAGGTGGACAGAGATCTTTCCGGCCGCCGGACACAGGTACGTTGTGTCTCTTTCTCATCTCTCGCGCCGCTTTCTTTGATCTCGCGGAAGGGGGGGGGGACTTGTCAGTATCATTTTCTTCCGAAATCAGTGAGAATTTTTATTCAAAAACAGAAAAATATTTTGGATTTACTTTCTATTTTTTTCCCCAGCTTTATTTATCAAAGAAAGCCTGTTGCTTCCGTTGTCAAGAGGGGGGGGGGGGTTTGTCAGAATAGTCGTTGTCAATGAGGGACCCAAACTTGTCTTACTTTTTCTGTCTCAATATCTACGACTTGTGTCGGGCTCTTGTCCTGATACCACCAGAGATACGCCCTGTAGAAGAGCTGAAACGAGTGTCTAAGCTCGAAGTCCGCAAGTTGGAGTAGTGAGAAAGCTTGGAGAATGGAATGCCCTTCTCGGTTATTTAATCTCTATTCAAAAGGATGACGCTAACAGCACTGGAATAGATTTGCGCCGCTCTCTGAAGCAGCACCAGGGCCATCGGTAACACGTAATCTTGAACTGCGGTCCAATCACCAGGACAACACCTGGACTAGAACCCTTCTCTCCAAACTTCTTTACCATGCCAGTTGGAAGGCTTGGAACCTCGACATAATTAACGTGCATTCTCTACGAATTTTCTTGACTTGACACAGGCGACCACGAGTTCGAGACTACGACCCCTCGGCCGCCGTGTTGCTGTTTTCTGAAGAAGTGATCTAATAATCTCGGAATATACACATTTACCTCAGTGTATTTATGAGCTATTGTGTGGGTTCATCTCTAATGAAAAATTCTGAAAGTTAATAGGAACTAATTTTTTTTTCCAAAAAAGTATTTATTTTGCTAATGAAACGTTTTTTCCTTAAGAATTTCTTGAGATGACATAGGTTCGAAAAAGGGGAAGTTTGTGTCTGGATGCCTGCACAATTTTACCAGGGGTAAAACATCTATTGTTTGGGTTGTTACACCTCAGTCGGTCCTTAAAATTGTTACTTGACGTAGTGTGGAATGTTGAAGTGTTTGTTGCACACCTGGAGAGTCATCTGAATATTCTTAAGAATTGTAACGGGTAGCGAATAACGCCATGGACCGACTTGAATAAAATAAAAATATTAAAAATTGTTCTTGAAACATGTGAGTGAAAGAAAATATTATATAATTTATTTTACTTGGGTATTTCATACGCTGAACTCTGTATAAATAGAAATTATCATTATTTTTTTAAAAAATGTTAAATATTTTTCCTCTGTCAATTATCGTAATCTAAGAATTTATTTCGAATACACTTTAGATAATTGTTTTGTTTAGCAAAGACTTCTGTGCACATTCAATATAACAGTATAAGACGTATCTGTAGAGTGGTGTGGATGCATTGAGAAAGCGTAAAAAGCGTCTTTACTCTGCCATGGGTTAGATTGTTTGGTCATACCTTCCGTATTTGTGTCACAGTTTATTTCATTTTATTTTTCGTTTCATTTTTGGCAGTTTTTATTAATTAATGGAATTTTTTTTCTTTTGTTAAAATCAAAATCCATCCAATTGTGCCACTCTAGTACGACACTCTAAAAGAAACTAGATCTAATTCTATATTGGAGTTGTACATTGCGTAGTCAAAAGATTAAATTGCGCCAGATTGTCTTTTCTCATCCAAAACCGCTGTATAACTTTCTGGGAAAAGCTGCAGCCTTTTTTTCTTTGTGCATGAGATATGAATTTTTATAGAATCAGACGTGAAAAGAATGTTTCTTTAAATTTCTTATGGGAAAATTTATTTCTACCTTTAAGTGATAATTGTTTTCTTTTCGTATTGCTTGGTAAATTTTTTTAATACAACGAAACACTCGACTGGATGATTTTCCATACTTCTTATAAAATATTTTTCACCCTCACGAAATTCGGTGAAATCTAAAATATTATTTGAGAGATAAAATTAATCTGTACGAAAATCCCGCTCGGTTTTGAGTAAAAACAACGAAATGTATTGCACCGTGTAATTTATTACAAAATGTTATTCCAGTGTGAAAACTACAGATCTCCATAATTTCAGAATATTACTGTTCATTATGTGGAAATAGTATTATGTATGCTGTGAAAAACGAGTGCTGTTGGCATTTTCTTTCATTTCTAGTTCGTTACATATGCATTTCAAAAATATTTTCAAGGAGATAAAATACGATGATTCAGTTGACAAAAATTGGTCTAAAAATCAACAGAAATTTTTTTAACCTAAATTGTTTTTAATATATTTTTCTATAATTTCACAAAAATTGAAAGTTTTAAGTTAAAAAAAAACTAGTTATGATAACCTTTATGTTCATTTTTATTCGCGTGTTCAATAGCAAATAAAAACTTTAAACTGATTTATCTAAGAAAGAAAAAAAATTTAGTTTATCTTCCTTTCAAACAAACAATATATAATTATTATATATTAGTTATTATATATTAATATATATATATATATGTGAATGTAATAATAAGGAATATTATAAGAATATTATAATTTAAGGAATTTATAAAGTATTCATAAAAAAGCTATATTTTTTTTACAAATATGTTAGCAGAAAACCCCAACCAATTTTCTTTATACATAGACGTATTTGTAAATTAAATTTTGTTTGTGTACGTCAATTATTGTAGGAGGAGTAGCATTTTAAAACCCCATAATACATTAAATTTTTTTTTTTTGAAAAAATTAAATGGTTTGCTTTTTGTGGTATTTTGAGCACAAAACTGTTTTAATAATACATACGCACAGGAGCAGTAAAAAAAAAAAATAGCAAGAACTATTAAATCAAACATTTTTTTATAAATCGTACCACGTTTCCTTAAGAATATTTATGGGTTGTTTAATTTACTTATAACTGTCACTACACGATTGAATTCAAAGCATTAAAAAGTCTGCTAACTATAAATAAAAAATATTGCCTTATGAAAATATAGACGTTCTTTCATATGTAAGTAAAGCATCACAACTTACAAACATTGAACAAGATAACGTTATCTAAAATAGACGCGGATTATTTATTATTGCATTTTATTGAATTTTTAAAAATATTGGGTATTTTCTTCTTCACCACTCTTTGTATATTACTGTCTTTAAGATTGAATGGAAATTTTTCGTAAGGCTTGCGAAAAGCTTCGAATGGTTATTTTTGTTACAGAAATGTTAAAAATGGTTTACATAACTGAGACGTGTAGCTTTTATTTGTCTGAAACAATATTAAAGTATTAAAATTGGGGAGGGGATGATTTCGAAATTTTTTTGAAATGCATGATTCATTATAAATTTACATGAAGTCAATTTTTATTTGTATAGTTTGAATGTTTTTTATGGAGTGAGAGTTTTACATCTTTAGTATTTTGAATTGTCTCATTGTTTTATTTTATTTACGTTTATAACAATGAAGTTGGTAACATGTCGTTCAACAAATCTAATTTAATTAAACAAGTTTAATAGCACGAGTAGTTACTCTACTTGGAATCGAATCCAAAAGTAGAGGGAGCAGGAGGGGGAATTGTTTGTCGAAAAATAAAAGTACAGTTTGCTGAAAAACCTTATAAATTTCTTATTTTAAAAGATAGAAAAGCCAAGCTATATTAATATTATAATAGTAAATATATTTTATATGTCTTATACAACTTTATTTATATCTTGTATGTATCTATATTACCTAATGAATACATGTTATATCTCTCTATTATTCTACCCGTATTTGTTGGTTCTGTTTGTCTTGATTATGTAAAACTACGCATTTAACAAAGACACAATGCGTGTATACAGGATTCGAATTAGTTCGAAATCATAATTTTGCAAAACCGTACAAGTAAATAATTTTTTGATGTTTACATTCACTTTAAACAGAAAATACATACAGCATTGTTTTAAAAATAGACATTAAAAGAGATATTAAAAAATTAAAGACATTAAAAATTATTTAAATGCATTTTTTGGGCAGAAAATGAAGATATAATGAAATATCAAAACAGTCTCCTTTTAGGAGAAATACTTCTATAACCATAATATTTTACTTATATGTAGCTAAGACTTCTGTACAGAGCCTGAACCAGGATTTTTGAAATATGTAACGTAGAAGAGGATTTATTCATAGTAATACATCAAAAAATATGAATTAAAAAAGTCAATTGTTATTTTAATTGTTAGTAACTCCGAAAATAGTATGAATTTTTCAAAAATCCTAGTTCAGGTTTTGTAAAGAATCTTTAGCTATATACAGGAAAAATATTATTCTGATAGAAGTATTCTTCATAAAAGGAGAATGCTTTGGTAATTTGTCATTCCATCTTTATTTTATGCAAAAAAAAATGCCTTTAAGTATTTTTTTTCTTGCAATATTAGGCTTTCTACGTACTTTCTAATTCAGGAGACAGTAAACGTAAAAAAATTCTTCATTTAAATGCTTTTTGTGAAAATCACAATTTTACTGAATCTATTCGGATACAGTAAAATTGAAAAAAAAAAAGTTTTAACAAGAGATTAAAGCAAGATGGCAATAAATGGATTGATAATTTTCTGAAGGGAAAAAAATTTTATGGAATTTAACTTAAAATTTTTTTTTTATAGTTAAAATTGTATTTTGCTGAAAGTAAAACATATAATGCTTTTAAACATAGATAATTAAATAACTAAATGGCGAAACTTAAAGTATGAAAACCCCATATTGCTAGAAAATAAATGAATAAAAATCTCAAAAGCTATTACACATAACAAAAACTTAACGAATGATTCGCTTTAAATTCAAGTAATTAAAAATGTAAGACATTTTTTTCCCTTTACCATACGATGAAGAGTATAGTTATTTTTATATATATTCGATTCTCTCAGACAACAGTAAAAACAAAGATTACTTGCGTACATGTAATTTGTTTTATGCAGAATTCTAATACTCATTGTATTTAAAAATATATATTTGTATTTAAAAGTAAATTTTTTCCTTCAAGACATACGAGAAATTATACTAAATATTTAAAAACTTTTATCCTAAGCATCACTTTTTTAAAAAATTAAGAGAAGAAAGATTTGTAAAATTGCGTACAAAAATGTCGGAAGTTTTAAAAAGTTTTAAAAAAGCTGCTGAAAAACAACTATAAAATTTTTATTAAAAAAAAATCTTTCATGAAAATTAAGAATTCTAAATCAGTTATGAATCATGTCCTTCATACAGATAACAAAGTTATTGTTACTTATGCCACCTGTCTGACTAAGTCAGATCGAGGCCCACGAAATTCATCATGGCATCGGGCTAGATTGTACGCCTGTCGTTAGCCGTAGAATATAAAATCACGTAATTTTAGCATTTAATCAGTCATCGGCATGGTACTTGACTTTCGAGACAGTTTCAAGACTATGTTACTTACATTCAAAATTGATTTCCCATTTTTCTTTCTCTCCGAAAAATTATCCATTTTCATATTTCTTACCTAATCTCTGAAAGAAAAATTGTGTCAGGGTTTTTGATATTGCGATTGAAAATTTTTTATTACCACCGAAGATTCAATTGTTAAATTCAAGAAAGGGATGAAAGCATCCGTTTGAATTCGAGCAAGAATATCCTGTTTAAATCTCAAGGGATTTTCAACTGCTTTTTCAGAATGTTCTTATAGAATACTTTTGGGGATTATAAAAGTGTTTACTGTAGTTTTTATATTAAAATCTACATATAGCATTAAAATTAAGGTTTTTATATTAAAAGCTTCTATGTTGAAGTTTTTATCATCCCTTTCTCTTATTATTTTCGAAAATACTTTTAATTCAAAGCTTT
This sequence comes from Trichonephila clavata, assembly GCA_019973975.1. Lineage (NCBI taxonomy): Eukaryota > Metazoa > Arthropoda > Arachnida > Araneae > Nephilidae > Trichonephila > Trichonephila clavata. The sequence goes on from BMAO01026699.1 coordinate 42,423, forward strand.
CCTCGTGTAACGTTGAAGAATATCGACCAGATTAGGAATATTTTTAGAGATACAAAAGTATTTCAACTTTAATATTTTGACTTCCCTGTCCTTTAGCGAGAGGCATACTTTATCTCCATTTTTTCTGTTATAAAATGTGTTTCGCATTTCCTCTCTTATTCCATTATCCTCCTCTCATTCACATGTTAAAATAAAACATTAAATATTTATGGAATATTTCAAGTTTTAGAAATGCCTTTTTGAACGGATGTACGAATATTGCACATTTTATTGAAAATTGAGGCATTTTTCGGTCGGAAAATGTGATTTGTTCAGACTGTCGTAGATTAGGCGAAGACAGACTTACTGATTCATCTGTTGGACTTCAGTTCTTACAAAATATTTAATCAGATGTAAAATTGTTGTTTCTGTTCTTAAGAATTCATTTTGTAGCCTTCTGATGATTAATAACAGAAATTTTGTATACATCACTTCCATCTTTCAGTTATTCGAATTTGAAATAGTTGAAATATGGAAATCGTGATTATAATATACATGCATTTGAAAATAGTTTAATTTTCTGAATATTATATTTGTTAAACATTGTTTATTGTAATAATAAGCGGCATAGCTACCTTTCTACGATATCCGTTACTTTTATTAAGAATATACTCAACGAAGCAAAAACCAAAGTTAAAGCTACACTTTGTAAAAGTTCAGCTCAAATTTTTGTAAGTTAAGAATATTTAATATGATAAATTTACAAATAATTAAAAATTATTTAACTTATATTTCAATGTTTACTTTGTGGAACGAATGGAAAAAATATTTTTTTCTTAAATTCCGAATTTTTACTTAAACTTTATTTTGCATCATTTCCTTTAGAATTTCAGCTTTGGAATGAAATGACTTTTATATAAAATTTTGAGCTTCTGCTCTAGAATAAATGTAAAAATTGTGTTATATTTTAAAATTTTGTTGTAAAAGGTATACATATAATGTAGAAGGTTCATTATAAAAGTAACGCTCAATATCTGATAAATAAAACAGGAAAAATTTGGAGAGATTTAAAAAAATTCAGAATTTTTAAAACTGATGGAAGCTCTAGCACACTTTTTTAAGAGCTAAATATTCAAGAATTCTCAAGGAAAAAATATTTCGATTTGATTGTTTTTTATAATTTTAGAGGTATATTTTTTATGTTGTCAAAAATCAAGGAAATAAAGCTTTCTTGCAGTAATTGATTTCTAGAATGAGTTGGAAAAGAGGAAGCATTTCAAAGTTCACTCCGCAATTTTTGGAATCTCTTTTATATGAAATATTAACTATTCAATCTTCATTATCATCAGTTTAAATCGCAATGTTAAAAACAGTTTTCAATTAGCAAAGTATAAAAGTTTTATAATTCTAGGATTCAAACTATAGACATATTATCATGTTTTGCCAAAAATGTCGATAATAAACATTAAAAATCTTTACATTTTAATGTAATATATAGTTTTTTTAAATACCTGTTAAAATTCAAACATTCAATAAGTAATGTTAAGTCATTTTCATTCCATTTTGCTTCAGTAAAAATTATGTTAAATTATTCCTTAAAAGTGTTTCTCTTGTGTTAAATGCAATCGAACAATGAAAGCGAACTAAAATAGGAGTCATATGTTAAGGAAAGGTGTATATTAAACTGTAATATATGCTTATAAACTGTGTGTTATAAACATGTTTATAACACCACAGTTGTATACGTTTGTATACTTTTTATCAATGCTAAACTGAAATAATTTATACATACATTTTAATGTATTGACTGATATATTTATTGTAATAAATATTTTTGTAAATTCTAAATGATGCCCTATTTTTTAAGAATTCAGATTCAATATTTACATTTAGGAAAATGTAAATATTGTAACCTTGGTTGTCTTAGGAATTCTACGAATATATAAAAGAAAACACTTACCCGAAAAATTCAACTTATTTTATTTCCGAAAGACTTGAATTGCCAAAGCATGGAAAACATCAAACAAAATTTTTAAGAAATTGACTCCACCTTTTTTTATTTTTTAAAAATATTTCGTCTTTTTTTTTTTATAAATGAAATTCCCTATTAGTTGAAGTATTTTGAATGTGTAAAAAAGCAGTTTTTGAATCTAATAATTTTAAGCCCTCAAGGATTTTTAATAATTTTTATTTTCAACATCAATTTTAAGTTGCACCCTAAATGCTCAACAAGTTTTTGTGAAAATATAGTGTAAAATGGTTTATAGATATCCAGTTTTACGAAATTAAAATAAATTTAAAAGAACTAATAAGAAGTGAATAATTAGTTATTTTACCAGTATTATAAACTTTTGAATGGATACATGAATCTGTAATTGCCCTAATTGTCCCATTTAACGGATTCCCCCCCCCCCCTATGATTCTGAGCTGCACCCGATTTTTAGTAACATTAACATTAGATCAAGTAATATAAAAAAAATTAAGTCAATTCCTACTTTGGTCAACAAAGAAAATTTTTATAATTTAGATACTTTTTATTAAATGGTTACAATTAATATTAATATGTATAGACATATCGGAGGTTTGAACTCGGTACCTTCCGATTCGTAAGCGCGTAACTTACCACTAGACAAAAGTGATCCCTCCTGTCCGGAGGCTGTTACTGGCTTATTTAGATTCCGCCACAGACATATGATAGAATCACAATATTGTGACAAAATAAAAAGAGATTTTCCTAGCAATTTTCCTTTCTATACATGGTGTTGAACTATTTTTGTTTTTTGTTACAGTTTATTCATTGATTAACTTTAATTATTCTTATAAAATAGTTATAAATAAAAAATAATTTATTATTAAAAAAATTATTTCCATTTCATAAACTATTACTTATTTGATAATTTAAAATTGTGCATCTAAGGATTTTGCCTTGCAAACTTTCTGCAAAATTGTTTTTCCTACTCGATCTATTTCACTAAATCACTATGAGAACTAATCACTAAATCACTAAGAATATTGAGAGGCATCTAATAGTACAAAATGATTCAAAAATGATAATTTATGAAAATAAACCCATAAATAATCTATAAATATTAAATGAACACTGATAATTTTTTCAGAAATACTGTTAATTTTTAAATTAGTCGTTAATTTCCATTCGTTGTAATTTCTTTGTTTTTCACATCTTCAGAAATATTTCAAAATTAGTCAGTCTTTCAGATATTTCAGAAAAGAAACATTTATATTCCGTAGTGAAAAATAAAATTTAAAAAGAGAACGAATTTTTAAGAGATGCGAAAAAAAATCTTTTCAAATATTAAAATATAAGAACACAATGAGTAATAATAAATGAAGGTAAGCGTAAATAAGAAACTGTTTGGGTACAATTTGCATTTGAGGATTTCGTTCTTTCAAAAAAGGTTGACAAATTAATTTTTTGCACGAGTTCTTAAACGGTAAATGTATCCAGTTTATTGTTTGAGCAACGAGTTTGTGGTAGAAGAAAGATATTTTCAAAGTTTCGTTTTTCATTTCATTTCTTTTTATTGCAGGCAAGAATTTTAAAAATTCTTGTTATGTTGGACAATTTATCTAGTTCCTCAAGCGAAACACTCGGAAAAAAATATTGGTGCAAAGACTAATATTTTAAGAAAAGTCTCGTTTTTTTTTATTTGATCTGTCCAACTATATATAACTGTCCATGCATGTTTAGCCACATGCTATTGTATGTTTTAAACAACAGGCTAAAATCACGTGACTTCATTGCTACATGTTAACATCAATCACGTGTTTACAGTCAATTAGTTCATGCGCTTCGCCGTTGCCAAATTTTACTTTTTGCAGAAACTTTTTTAAAAAGTACATATTTGTGAACAATAATAACTCTCATAGGTAAACAAAATGATTTTGATTCAAAAGTACACTCAGAATGGATTTTTTTTTTTAGTTGAGAAGATTGTTAATACTCGAACATCTCTACTGAATTGTAAATTTTGATTTTATATAAGTAGAACAAGAGAAAAAGACTAATGTAAGTTTTGAATTTAATGGTGAAAATGTGATTGTGTATTTATCATGTGCATTTATCTAATTTCTGCGTATAACCACATACATTCCATTGGGGAAAAAAGGAGTATTGTTTCTTATTGTAAAGCATTTAGATCTATTTAAATTTCTTCTCTTTATTTCGAACTAATTTTTAATTGAGTTTTTAAATTATACAATAGTTATAGATATACATGAAAATTCTTTTCCATTTGAATCATTGTCTGCGTTATCAGATCATTCATAGGGTTCTAATTTATCTGATTACTTATTTGCTGACATGTAATATTCCGTGTTAATGTTATGTGTTGCTAGAGTTGGCATCTTTTGTAGTTATTCTAAATTTATATTCAGCTTTCGATGAAGAAAAATATTTCTATTCATAATCGACGTTGGTTAATTTTTGTATATTTTTGAGGTGTCATTCATCTGGAGTTCTTTTTGATCATCTGAGGGATTACATGAATAAAAGATCTCTGCGGAATAAACTTTGGCTACTAAAAATCACAAGCGCGTTTATTAGTATTTCAGTGTCACTAAACTATAAAGATTAATTAATTTACCAGAAAAATACTTCCCCCGATTTCTTTAAAATACATTTAAACGATCGAAATAAGGAAAAATGTGTTTAATTTAAACTCTGGAGTAGTATTTCAAAATCTAACGAATGACCCTCTTCCACATGGGTGTAATTTCTTACTACAACGACACGAGTGATTTGTATTTGTTACTCAAGTAAAATTTCAGTAAACGCGATTTCAAATTTGCTTTCACTTGAACTTAATTCGCTTTTCATTGTGTTGTTTTGTTAAGCGCTTTATATTGGCTGCGGTAGCCTAGTGGACTTATTGCCAGCGTTTCATGAGTTCGAGCCTAGTACCGCTGAAGATCCGCCGTGCAGAGGAGGCCGATGTCGAAGCTCAAACGTCTCCCTTTTGGTGCGGTGGGCAAGTTAGGAGCTCGAGTGTCGTCCTCGTCACTCGACCATGGCTTGAAATTGCGAAGTTGGTCGCCAAAAGCCGCTGAGTATTGCGACGCTAATATTCACTCCACTCACTGTATATTTCTCCCTAATGAAAAGTTTCAAAATATCAAGAGTCTTCGTGATTCTAAAATACTATCATATAATGATGGCTGAGACAAACAGCCATACCCTCCACTCCTATACCATGACCACGGTAGCCTAGTGGTTACGGTCACGAGCTCGTGTCCGGTGCATCATGCTACTGAAGACCCGTTGTGTAGAAGGTTGACTTTAAATCTGCTGTGGCTAGGGATTGCAATATCGGGCCAAAAAGTTCAATACCGGGATTCGGTATTTTTTAGATCTTAATACAGGGATACCGGTTTTAATACCGGTAGTAGAAATTTTAGGCAAAGAAAGAAAATACAGATGTTTCTTTGTTTTATCTGCCAGGTTTATTAGAGAGTGTAAATATCACAAAAAAATAAGTTGTAATTTTTAAATTATAAGAGTATATAAAGAAGCTTATTTATTTAAATCAAAAATAAGTTGTAATTTTTAAATTATAAGAGTATATAAAAAAATCTTATTTATTTAAATCACAAAAAAGTGTAAATATCACTATTTAGTCGGTGGTATTATTACAAATTTTTGAAATGTGATCTTAAAAAACATAGAATGCCTTAATTGTGCTGTCATTGAGCCTGGAACGTAGTCATGAGCAAAAATTATCAGCTGTTGAAAACTCTCTTTCGGCCTCTACGCTGGTGGGTGGTGTACAGTTAGACTTTTTCCAAGTATTTTTAATTCTAAATCTCTCATCTTCAAATAAATCGATATCTCGCCGAATGGTTTTGAATACAGCTGATTTCTGCATTGTATTTTGGTTTGTTGAAATTTTTTTAGTTATCGCTAATTCTCTGGTTTTATTCAAGAGACAATTCCTTTTCACTATCGACTGTTCGAGTAACGGGATTTACAAGCGCTAAAATTCGCATTTCGTTCGCCAGCAGACCTCTCCAAATTTCTTGGATGCGTTTTTTTTTCTGCAGCAATCAGCTAAATAAAAATTCAAACAGTAAAAAGGAATAACCATGAATGTTTAGATGATGGAATGAGATAGCGAATCGTAGGTAGTCTAGAAGCAGGTAAGTATCAAAACCAGAAGTGTAGAGAATTGAATTTAACGTCCAGTGTCGAGTTCAACTTATAAAAATAGTTTCAGGATACTGGATCCGTCAAGAGAAAGCCGGAGAAAGGTCGTTTGAGAACCACGACGACCAGAGAAGATCACCATTTATTCATTATAGCTAGGTAAAACTGGGATGCTACAACTGCGCTCTCTCATGAGTTGTATGCGGCCACAGGAACTCGAGGTTCAGGAATGACTCTTTGCAGAATACTTGACGAGAGAACGGCTGTTAGTAAAAAGTCTCGTTGTTTACGTCCCTCTCAGTTTTGCGAACAGGAGACTCTGTTTAAAATACTGGATAGAGATTGGAACATGGATCAACAGGCGACCGTTCTCTTCACTTATGAGTCCCGGTTCCGCCTAACCAGTGATTCTCGCTGTACATTCATGCGGCGAGAACCAAATATCCGCCACCTGTCGGATATAGAAATCAAACCTATTATTTGTCCCGACTTATGGAATATCGTGAGGAAGTTTTTCATTTTTAGTATGAAGAAGTTTGTGTGGAGGAGTTTCAGCGCGGTTGCCAATCTCCAAAACAAACAAACAAAATAATAATAAAGAAAAAAAAAAGAAAAAAACTGGACAATACTAACAAGAGGAGATTTGAGGTTAAACCAGACAAGATTGATATCAAATGTTGAAAATTTGATATTGTAGTGCTAGAGATTCATCCCTCCCATTAAAATAATTTGTTTGTCGTTTAGTTAGTTAACTTAATATTTTTTGATTAATTAACTTTTAATTTAATAAAGATGTGCTTTTTAAGTTTTGAGCATTATACTTCATTAGAGTTAGAAATTTAATTCTTTTAAAGTAGGAGTAATAGTACCAGCTGTCAAAAAGAAATTTAAGTTGATAAATTTGAAAAAATTCAATATTAAATTAAACAGGGGTCTACCTTAAAATGGAAAACATGGCAAGGGGTCTATGAAAATAAAACGTTTGGGAACCTCTGTTATAGAGCATGCCTGGGATGCTCTGGGGAAGCAATTCACCTCCAAGAGCCATCCAAGTACTGAAAACAGAGTAGCTGAACGAGTGAGTTTGCTACAAATGTTCTTGAGTTTCCTTTATTCCAGGATAAAATCACAGTGGGAGGCTTTTATATCTGTAAGAAGGGACCATACTTCTATTAACCAGTTTTTTTGTTGTATTTTGCAACTGCTGTTTCATACCTTCCGACTCCAATGAGAGTTATGCACGATCATGCGCTTTTATTATAACTGTTGAATGATTATTTTTTTGCATTATATCAATCCTATGTTCATACCAAATTTCATTAAAATCTGTCCTGTAGTTCTAGAGATAATGGACGAATTCTGAAAATTCTATTAATTTTAAACACCAGTTAGTATAATAGTGGGTTCGAATCTTGATTCCAATGAAAACTACCATGGAAATAATATGATTGGTCGCTGCATGTAGGGGTCACTGTCATCTAGGCCATTGATTTTTTTTATAGAGTCACGTGTTCATGTCCTTGTGTCATCAAAAACCCTCCATGTTGAAGGGATAATGCACATTAAATCTATCAAGGATGAAGGTACATTATTAATATCAAAGCAACATTAACAGCTATTGAAGACCAACCTCGAGATTTTTAACATCAATGTAACGAGGATGACACCTGAGCTGACGGTCTCTTTTCCAAATTTCCCCATCATGCGAATGGAAGGACTTTGAGCCTCAACAAATTTAATGTGCATCAGCCCCTCTACACTGTGGGTATTTGGTGGCACTGGGACTCAAGCCCTTGACACTCCGGCCAAGAATTCGTGACCATAACCACTAGGCTAACGCGGTTCCACAATTTTACTCCGAAGAAAAAAAAAATTTTTCCCTCGTAATATTTTAAATGGAAAACATTTCTTTCCTCACTATTTCTTAATTTTATGCATACATTGCTGTTCTTTGTGAAAGTTTGGAAAATGTTTAAAAAATGGGCTGTACAACAATTATTAAAGCTTCTGGGTGTATTTTTCTTTCAAAAGTATCGGATCTGTTTTAATACTGATTGACAAAAAATACCGACCTTAAAGAAATTTTTTTACAAATTCCTTTCATTTTGTGAATTTGGGGAACAAGAGGATCCATTGAATTTTGGGAGGACTCTATCAAATGAGCCGATATGTAAATTAAAAGAACACTTAACTTTTGGTAATTATATTTTACTTTTTAATCTTCAAGATAAATTGTATGCATAAGAGTTGAATCGAGAGCGCGCATTTCCCGTCGGAATACTTTACCACAGACTGTCTCTGGTTGAATAGCTTTTCATATGCATGCAAATTGGTGGATATTTGAAGATAGGTGTATGAGAAATCTCCTGGATGGTAATTGGACCAGGTGAACGAAAACACTCTGTTTGAGTCCGGTTGCTAACGAAAGTGCGGATCCGCTCTAATGAGTGCGTGTTATTTGTGGCCCTTGACCAGTCACGTGGAAGCCCACGCTCCAGAGCCTCTCGCTTCATACCGCTGCACCATTTGAGACCAGCGATTGGTGGAGGCGGCCTTCATTCATTATGCATGGCCGCAGTTGTGTCACAGCTTTAAGTATTGTGTGCGCATTTGGTTTCCGCGTAATGTCCCAGGTATCATAGGCGAAAATTGGGGAGAGCAATAATAGTTCTTGAATTGAAACTGTTTGTTATATGTCGCATTTTCAATTAAAGTGGCTGAAAGTGTCTGAGCCGTTGGTATAGAAATAGTTCGAAACATTAGTTACGGGTTTTAATTGCCGTATTTTTTAGAAATAATTTAATGTAAAATGGGTACTTATGAGCTAAGGGCACTATGGGTACTTAAGAGCTATACATAGTGGTGACTGAGTAGTCGCCAACATGAACATTGGAGATATTATCAATCTGCAGTTATTTCTGGCTTAAATTCTGTCTCTGACACCACGACTCGCGGAAGCAAGTTCGGCGGCCTTAACAGTAAATAAAGCAAAAGGCTTCTGTAAACACATTCTTATATTCTGAGAACCAAATCCTCATACGAAGATTGACAGAACACCGACAACAAACGACATCACTTCTTGCCTCTTTGCATCCGCATGGGTCCTGATGCCACTGAAAACGCACAGTGTGAAAGGACTGATGAGGCTCACACGTGGCGTGGTGGGAAAGTTAGGAGAGGGAGGTACATTCTCTCTCTCAGGTGCGTCCTCGTCACCTGAACGTTGTTTAACATTACGACATCCTTCGCCAACACACCTCGTGTTGCTTTGGGGTGTGCCATAAATAAGCACTCTCTCCATTTGTGTAGCGTGACCGTTTAGACAAAAAGGCTCTAGAGCGAGAGAATTTCGGTCTCTAAAAAGTTTATATTGCTATCTTTGTTCTTTGCGAACTTCCAGAATTTTATTATAGGGAAAAATTTAGAAAAATTTGGTTATGCAACAGAAAGAAAAGGGGAGCGAATTTGGCGATATCTGAATAATAATGTGTTGACTTAACGATACCTATAACCAATTCTAACCACAAAATGTTTTATGATTTAGGATTATTATCTGTCAAGCCTTTTCAGAATATGTTCAACGTTTTCCTTTTACTTCCCCCCTGAAGACTTTTCACTGCCTAATGGTTAAGCTTCGTATTTCCAAACAACGATGATGTTTGAAAAGGGTCGTTCCGATGATTCATTGCAAATGGAAGGAGACAAATCTTGTATAAGAGACGATCATAGTATAGTATTTCATCTTAGTACATAACAACAGCATTCTAAAATTTTTCTTTAATATGTACAGCCCTAATTTGATTGGACCCCTTTTGTGATTCTCGTCGGAATTGGACAAAACTAATTACTGTACTGTTCGAATTGAATGAAACAAACCTATTTTTCTGGTCTATGTTGGCATGCGATCACTACTGATGTTCCGAACCGCATCGAAAAATGGTTTTATCTGCACAGAGGCGGTGTGACGCACTGACCTCGATTACAATTGACTCGTTCTGCTGGTTTTAGTTCATCAGTAGCTCAGTTATGAGCTTCTTAGTTTGGCAGCTGAGGTTTTGCTTTTCGTGTAATACGTGTTACTTTTGCTTGTTCAAAGATGGATATTACTCCGAGGAAGCGTTCTAAAATAATCGCTCTTAATGAACTCACTTCTATGACTGTGAGATATATAGCTACGGCAGTGGGTGTGGGCGAATAAAGTGTTTCAAGAATTTTAAGAACCTTTCCATATTCCGGATCATTGTCTCCAGAAAGAAAAGGAAAATGTGGGCACAAACGGGAAACTACTCCGAAAACTGTTAAAATTCTAATAAGAAATATCAAAATAAATGCAAGAAAGACAAGCATTAACCATCGAAGGGATTTATTGGATTATGGTGTCGAAGTGAGTACGAACCTCAACTTGTACGAAACCTCAACTTGTACGAAAAAGACTTCCGGAAGTTGGCCGTAAGGCAACAATATCGAGGAAAAAACCATTTATAACTTAGAAAACGATGAAAAAACGTTTGGCAAGGGCCAGCAAATACTGATCTTGGACTCTTAACGACTGGAAGAAAATGATTTCCAGTGGTGAAACACATTTATTTGTGCAGGGACACAAATAAAAAGTAGTTAGACGAAATGAAGTAGAAACTCTGCGACCAGATCATATCCAACAGACCATAAAACACCCTTCTGAACAGTGGCACTAGAAACTTAATTCCTCTTAAGAGAAATTCTGTCAAATACGTGCAGTAAGATTGTTCCATTCGACGGAACATTTCAACGTGACTTGGCCCCTTGTCACAGTTCGAAATTGATCCAGACTTTTCTGCGGGAAAATAAAATAAAAGTAATTCATTGGCCTGGTCATTCACCAGATCTAAATCCTATTGAGAACTTATGGCATATTCTCAAAAATCGTTTAGTTAAGATGAGTTGCAAGACAACAGAATAAATGGTAAAAAGCGCTATGCAAGTGGGGTTTCACGATGATGAACCTGTGCACTACACTACAGAAGTCAATGCCAATACCTGTTGAGGAAGTCATTTCTGTTAAAGGAGGACATATTTCATACTAATGTAGAAATTGTTCAGTCTATTTAAGGTATGAAATGATTATAAGAGTTATGGTGTTAGAAAAAATTCTTTTTGTCCCAATTGATTCGAACAGTATAGTAATTTCTAAAAAATGCTTTTCCCATAGTTAGATTAAATTTTTTTTTTACAGAATTAGAGATCTCAATACCTTATGCCCCAAATTTCAATCAAATTCGATGATTAAATCCGCAAATATTTATGAAAAATTGTTAGGGAGCCGTATATTTTAAAGATCCTCCATGCAAACAATTCATTCTATTTTTCTGGTTTCTCAACATCAAGTGTGATGATTGGACCGATGATTACAATTTATTCTCTTATGAACCCCTCCCCTTAAACTCAGCGATCTACAAACGATTTTTTCGGCCACATGACCCTTTCGATAGATAAGCATTCAAAATTCGACTTTTCCATGTACATATATTTACTCCATGTTCAAAAGTAAGGGTACGATTTACACAAATTTTTTAAATTTAATGATTTTCAAATTTCTTTGGTTGCCTCGTATGTGTACGTATTATGTAAAACAGATTTTGTGTTCAAAATTTTATAAAGAGCTTACCATTTAATTTTTTAAGGGAAAAATTTATGAAGTGATTTCAAAATGTTACTTTTCCAACAACAATTACTGTACACACATGAAATATGATTTACGAAACCGTCCATCTATAACAAAAGTTGGTATGGGTTTTGAAAAAACATGATTGGTACTTCTTTTTTATAAATACTTATTGAAAATCTCTTAAGAGATGTGTAAATTCTCTCTAATTTCAATTATTTTTAAAAGAATAATTGAAGTTATTAATATTTTGCTTTGATTCAAAAATGCATGCCACCTTTTGTTACATGTATTATTAGCAATAGTTAGAAAAAATATTAAAGCATTTGGTACAATAGAAAAAAAAAGCATTAGCGTTTTAAATGAAGACAAACTAATTATTTTATCTTTCTGTGGTAAGACAGTTTAAAGTTTTGATTTGCTATTGGGATGTGAATACCATAACTCCGCGTTTTTTAAACACAGAGCTTTCAAATTTAGTGAAATTATAGAAAAGTATATAAAAGATAATTTAGGCAAGCAAATTACATTTGATTTTTTGACCGATTTTGGTCAATTAAATCGTATTGTGACATCGTAATCCCGTTAAATTACTTCGTAACATGATAGCGAAAGGGATCACACAGCTAACTTCCTAAAAGACAATTTTTTTCTATGTTAAATAAGCAAAACGAATATTTATTATTAAATTATTAAAGTTTACAGCCTTTAGCTGTGGAAAACTTACTGTCTCAAGTTCATTTTTTACAGCCGTGGCTCCACCGTCTCCAGCACTCCGTCTTTCAAAATTATCCAAAGTTCATTTTCCTTGGTCCTTGAGGGGCGGCTGCCCCCAAAAACTCAAAATTTGAAGAGCAAAGAAATTCTGTAAATGGAAGGATATCGAGAGTTTGTTTGCTTGTTTTTCTCTACGAAATAGGCACGATTTCAATAACTTTGAAACAACATATATTCTTCAGTTATTTTTCTCTTGGAAGACATGAAGGTTAACGAAAAATTAGTTTCACCCATAAAATGGTTACTATTCTACTGCTATTTGTTAACACTTACCGTTACAATTACAAAAAGAAAAAAAAAAGTCATCCCGCAGTTCGTACAAGCACGACATCGATTGCAAAATTGCTGTAAGGGATTGTTTGATTGATAGAAATCTTCGCTAAATTTTTAATGCATTGTTCTTAAATAATTGAATTTGTTAATGCAACGGGCCACTCAGAAAGGTCCGGTGGGTCACATACGGCTTGCGGGCTGCAGTTTGGTGGTATCACTAGCTTGGATGGATTCCTTGAGGTGGAGAACCGTTGGCAGGCTTGAAGCTGGCCAGTCTCAAGAGGAGGTAGATCGTTGGTAGCATGGGGCAACAAAGATGATCTCCCGGCTGGGAATCAATTCCAAACTAGTGATACTTCAACCAGGAAAGCCACCCACCACCCACCAACATTTCCGGCACAGGATTGCTACTTGGCATTAAGCACTCGAAGACATAGGACATAGGAAGAAGACATCTCAATTCTATTGAATATGTTTAGGATGGTCTAGAAAGAGCTGTTTCTCAGCTTGGCTCTCCTGCCAGGACCCTCCAGGAGTTAAAAGTCGTGGTTTCGGAAGAATGGGCTTTGTTGTGTCTCAAGCATTTAGTATCTTCATAAACAGTATGACAGCTCATTGTATACCAAAGCTTTGTGGTCTCACTCCATATTAAACAGATTTTTCCAGAGTTGAATTCTTTATCTGTGATTCATGATTTTACACTTTTTGCTATGATTTATATCTTAATTCAAAATTAAAATCTTTTCCGTATTGTTATGGTGATACATTCTTAATCACACTGTAAGATGTCTCTGAGCCACATTTCGTGGCAACACAATAAATAGTTCATCAGTTTCCCAGATTTTATGCTTGTGCCTTAATTTTAGTCGAGTGTATTTATCACCATGCATTCCTTTGCGAACCATGCGCAGACTATTCTTAAGTGTTTATGTTTTAAATTATTTCAATTTTTATTAAAGTAAATGTATATAGAGAACAAAAACATTTCATGTTCTACTGAAAGTAACCAACCCCAATCCCAAAGGTTGCAAAAAATAGTTCCTTCCATTCATCGGAATACAAATATTTTTCAATAGAGTAAAAGGACAGATCCTCTTCCCTTCTCAATTTAGGAATGAGCATCCAAATGAATGATTTAAGAATTAAAGATGATACTTTTAAATTAATAATGACGGCATAAAAGGAAGGAATCAAAGAAACAGTTAATTTCAGAAATTAATTTATGAATTATTTTCACGAAGCAACATGAGTGATTGGGTGTGTTGAGCGACTTGAGGGTTCTTTCATTCTAAACCTCGGTCAAGTGACACCTGATTACCAAAACCACACCAACGTGACAAATTTAACACGTGCGTCAGCCCTCTCTACACCGCGGGTCTTAAGTGACACCAGGATTCGAGCCTGCGACACACCGGCCGCGACTTCGCGACCATAACAACTATGTTACTGCGGACCACATAAAGCAACACAAATGTCAAAAAGGGAAAAAAATCCAATAAATAAAGTTGAACTGCTTATTATCGTCACCTTTCAGAGCGTCATGAGGCGTGGCACAGCATTATTCGGAGTTATAATTTGTGACCACGCCTGAGCTGGTATTTCACATCACGCGTGTATGAGCAGCCCAGCTGTATTTAACGTGCCCCAATACACAATGGGCTTTTAGGGGGTAGAAGGACACCACGAGTTTCCAACCATGACCACTGGGCTAACGTGGTACCCTATTGTGGAAGTTTGGAGAGTGGAGGCCAACCCTGTCCACTTGTCCTTATCACTTGGCCAAGACTCAAAGTTATGAGGTCCTACGCCAATAACTCACGTATTGATTTGAAATGTGACGTTAACAAAAAAATCTATCAATACGATATAAATTTTCGCTTTTTTAATCGATGGAGGGAAATAATTACCCCTCACGCGTTGTGATTTGCGCAGATGTCATAATTTTGACGAAGCTGCGCGTCCAATCCTCGTTGAAACGCTAAATCCACCGATGCATAATAGATGAGGTGTTGCGAAAAATGAGAGTAAATAATTAACCGGATTGTTTCGGAGTATGAATGTAACGTACATGTGTTCTAAATTTGTAAATTCATCCATTATGACTACACATACAAAAAAAAACACACATAAACACAAAAGGTGAGGAATGCGAGCAATTTTTAAAGGTGAAATAAAATTTCAACACAGGTGTTTAAATAGTAAGATATGTTTTTTTTACTATTACTACGAACCTTTTTATTATTTAGTACTAGACATTATTATTAACCGTAATTACTAATACAACGTAAGACCTACTTCCATGTCCACGGGAAAAGTTTTCAGCTGCCGAAATTTCTGTTTAAGCTGACTGCGTTCGGACTTTGAAAAGGCGTAGAAATGGATAATCTTTTTTTATTTTGATATTTAGTGTTGGTTGAACTGGAATACACATACAAAAATGTTTTAAGAATATTTTTACAAAAAAAAGTTATTTACTTGTAATTTTTCGGCAAAAAATGAAGAAAGAGAAAAATACATTTTTTTAAAAACATTCTCCTTTTACGAAAAATGCTTCTAGAGTAAAAATAGGGGCCGTGGGTAGCCTAGTGGTTAGAGCATCGGACTCCAGACCGAAGGGCCTGGGTTCGATGCCCGATGCCACTAAATACCACCGAGTATTGACGGAGAACGTGCTCGTTAAATCAGTGGGGCTGAAAGTCTTGTGGGCGGTCACAGAAGAAACCACGAGTGCAGGGGGCTGGAGAATATTTCCCTCCTCTTCAGTTCCATGCCAAAATTGTGGAGGTGGAGATAGGTGGTGTCGCCATCTATCTTTAAGAAGTCCAACCTGTGTCTCACAGGCAATGGCAACTTTCATTCCTTCCCCCTGCGGGAAGAAAACAACAATAATAATTTGCCTATATATAGGTAGAATTTCTATGGATTTATTAAATAAGGGATAAATTTTACCAAAAACCATTCGTAATTATTATATTGGATCGTATCGTTGAAAATATTTTAAATTTTTAGTTCGAACCCAGTACTTGAGTCCTAGCTATAGAGAGGCGAAATTTTATTATTACAGAAGCATTTCTTATAAAAGAAGAATATTTTGAAAACCGAAAAATCACATCTAAATTATTTTTCTTGTAATAAAGTTCTTTAAGCAATTTTATATGTGCATTCGAAATCAACTGATAACAAATATCTAAAAAACATTCATTTATACGTTTTTTCAGAAACATGGTGGCCGCGGTGGTCTAGGCATCGGATCATGGCTAGCTTGTCATGAGTTCGATCGTAGTACCACTAAAGACCCGCCGTGTAGGGAAGACATGCACGTTAAATCTGTCGAGAGCTCAAACGTCCTCCCGTTGGTGTGGTGTGGTAGTTAGGAGAGGGGGGTGCCAGCTCAGGTGTCGTCCGCGTCACTTGACAATGGTTCAAAATTACGTGGACCGTCGCCAAAAGCCCTCGTGTTGCTAATCAGTGCGACGTTAATATTCTCTCACTCACTCAAAAACATGGTTCCGGATGTAGGCAGTCACCATAAATTATAGTTAGAATCGTTATTTTAGAGGAGAAACATCAGTCTATTTTTTCATTCGAGAATTCAAATAGATTGCGAGGGTTATAAAAAAAAGAAAGAAGAAATTCCTTAAAATATATAAGTCTTGTATTAATATTATTTCTAGTTCGAGTAAGTGTTTACAATTTCATTGAGAAAAATCTTTTTAATCTTACTGGGAGTAGACAGAAAAAGACATTTAATTCTCCCACACCTTACTACGACAATTGTGTGTCACGCATTGTAAGGCTTTCGTAACTGTCGTCTTGGTGACAATTCTTCGAACCCAAGTTCGTTCACTTTTCGATGGGGAAGAACAAAATAAAACAAAAACTTGGAAATAATCGTTATGACGACTGTTCTATGGCGGGACGCATTATCGTTACTCCACTAAATTAATTTCACTCTTTTAAACGCCGACAGGATTTCTTCAGGGTGTTTACGAAAACATCTATGTGAGAATTTTGCCGAAGTGATCTGCGTTGTTTGTGTACTGGCATGAAGCGTTCGATTGCATTGAAAAAGGTTCTTATGAACCTCTTCTCTTGATTTAAAAAAGCCTTTTATAATTCATAAAAGTTAAGTAGAATGATTTTTTATGCTTCCGTAATCCCTTATTCAAAGAATTTACAAAGAATTTAAATTAGAATTTACATGTCCAGATGAGTTGTGAGTGTAACCTTTAGTGTGAGTTTTGAATAGAACAGCAAATTCCTTTCTTATTTCATCCCCCTCCCCAACATAGAGGATATTTCAAAGATAGTGTTACATTCGATGACGGGCTGCCTATTTGGGCAACTGAAGTTGAGGAAATTGTTTTGCTGGAGCCAATGAATAGCAATTCTTATCCCCGAATTGATGATGAAATTCTTATGAAAACTGCAACATTTTCTAATGCTTTAAATTGTTTGGAAACAGGTCTTTGGTAACATAATGCAAATGACTCAGTATTTAATACTCTGCATAATGTCGAGAAAGAAATCTTTCGAGTCAACAATCAAAAAGGTTAAAATTTCCAATTAACTGGTGCGTAATATAATTCATAATAGTATTTTTAGATGTTGAATAAAAAATGCGTAACTTCTAACTGTGAGTATTTTCTGAGTAACTGCTTAATATATGGTGCAAAAAATCGATATCTTTTTTCGACTTCAATATAATGAATAACCCCGAATTAACGAACAACAAAATATCCGGCCCCGAAGAATTCATTAAATCAGGGTTCGACTGTAGTATATATATATATATAATCTGGCAATTTTGAGTGAAATTATTTTGTGTTTTACAAAAAAAATATTTTGATTTCTTCACAATGAAGAAAAAAGTCTTTTAAGAAATATATTGCGATATCTATTTAATATTTTATTTAATTGGATAGCTTTAATTTCGTTTCCAGTAACTTTATTAAATATTAATTTGTTGAGCTTTAAGCTTATTGATGGACTTCTTTTAAATTACCGAATTTGTAAAATGAACATTCTAAATAGACGGAACGAAATGACATGCCACTTGAAGTTTTTCTTAATCATTGTACCCTTTAATAATAGCAAGTGGGGGAAATTTTCGAATAATTTACTTTATTTTAATATAATTTACTAAATCTTTTTGTGGACAACTTCGTAGGTAAAAAAGACCTCTTGAATTCAACGAATAATTTAAAATATGTTTACTTGATGGCTTCGACTTTTAATTTCATTAATTGCAAGAGTAGCCTAAACAAAGACTTTTTTAAAACTCTGGTGTATATAAATTACAGAGAATTCCCTGAAAATTTTTAGATTTTTGTTTTGATTTGTTTGTTTTCAATTCAGTTTTTTAAAATCATAGCAATAAACAGCTCTAGTTTCCTTATTCTTCCAATAAATATTCAAAATCCAGAACAGAAAATAAACTAATTTAGTAATGAGAAACTATTAACTTTCAAATACAATGTATTTCTGCACTCAACGTAATCTTTTCAGCAATTAATTATTAACTGAAACTTCGCAGCTCTTCTTTTTATTCTATTCCACAATTTTCTCATTTCAGACGAAACCAGTCGTTTATGCAAATAACCCAGAGACAGATTGCCAAACAAATTTCATTGTAACGAAAAAAGTCCTCTCAGCCATTCGGTCTCGAATAATTGATCCCGTCACGCGTTTATCGCGACAAAGCCGAAATAACAATAAAAAGTAAAGAACGAAAAAAAAATAAATTAGGAACGTCTTCCTGCTCTTCTTCCTCTTTTCGGATAGTCGTCCTCCAGAAGATCACGTGACTAGGTGAAGGCCCAGCAACGGCTCAGGCCTCTAAATAATTAACGAACCTTTTGTAACCAGTATTTATCGAGTCCAGGATGGCAACGCCCTTTTCCCTACGCGCGTGCATCTTCCCGGTAAAGATCCGCCCTGCGGCCTTCGGAAACTAAAACTTTTCTCTTGCAAAAATTTTTGCCCAAATTGGGGCTTCCACACCCTCAGGCTTTCTTTTACCTCGAGGTGTGGCGTTTGCATGGCCTTCATTAAGTTTTTAACCAGTTGACTTATTGAAGGGACAATAAAGAGGTGGCAACATAACAGATATTGAGGCGGAAGGGATTTGAATAAATTGCCATGAGACACTTTCTCTTTTTCGTTAGAGACGCGCGAAAACTAGAATAATAAAGTCCTGGTTCTACTTTCTGAGTGTCATTCTGTGACTATTGATGAAACATTTTTGATAACTTATTTTATAATACTGAGATGGCTCCCACCTCCATGTTTGTATCATTTAAATTTACTATCTCAACAACAAACACATTTTTCTAGAATCTTCCATTTCAATGGGCTCAATCTGGGCCGGACTGTGACCTTTGGGGGCTTGGGCTAACGATATCTGGAATCCCCTTAAATAATTACAAATATTGCCATTTTTCTGGAAAAAAAACTTTGCGAGGGAATATTTAAAATATACGAAACTTAAGGTTTTTTTTTTAATATCAAACAATTTAAATACGTTATAAGCAATAACATAATCTACAAAAAAACCTTTTTACACTTTTGTGCGGCAAATTCCTTTATTTGCTCATCACATTTTAAGTCTTTGATGAGATCATTATTAAAAAAAAGTGATAAATAATTAAGTCTAGTATTTTTCACACACATTGTTGTCCTATATTTGTTTTCTATACAGGGCATTTTAGAGAATGCACGCCCTGTTTCACAACTAGAAGGAATGTTATAAAAATCTTTAAAACGGTATACAAATTTGGAAAAACATGAACAAGTTTCATTCCAAAAATTAAATTGAACACATCACTACAAGTGTAGGACTCCAGCTCAGTTTGTTTTAGATAAGTTTTGAATTCAAATCTTTCGTTTGCTAAATGTTGGTCTACATCCTCTGAATAGTAATTAATAATGGAGTACACTCTTCAAGTCGGCATTCTCCTTACTTTAAACTTGCAAATCCATCAAAATTTTAAATTTCTTACTATATTCTGCATATACTTGACTTCTTCTATTTAAATCAAGGATTAGCTTATCTAGCACAGCAATAAGCGTTTTCCTTTAAAAATTTTCTGTCCTATACACAGCTCTTTTTCTGTCGATTTATCTGCAAATTTTGAAATAACCCGTTCCTTCTTCACATTATCTTGATACTCTAGTTTTTTTTTATCTGTTCACATACATTGCTTATAAAAGTTTTTAAAGACATAATTAACTCATTCCCTTCACAGATGCCCAAACCAGGAGTATGTAATTGTTTGTTAGCTGAATTAAATCTTTCTAAAATTTCTTCCCAAAATATGATTAAAATGGCAGCTTCGAGTTTTGTTAATTTATTAAATAAATTTACTGCCTCTTTTCAGAAATCAATTTTCTCATTTTCATTGTCACTAAATGTTTTAAGAAAATTTGTTATTACCATAATTATCTTTTAAGGCTTCAACAGCATTGTAGTGACGAGACCATCTGGTTTGGCTTAAACTTTTAAAGGTAAATTTCAGTTCATTTTCACGATTTAGAAGTTCCCACCTTTGGGTCGAAAAGCATATATTTGTTCCATTAAACCAAAGAAGTTCACGATTTCAGTTGCAACCTTAACTGATTCTGCACCAACCAGATTAAGAGAATGTGCAGCACACGGCGCAAAATTATCGAATTTATTTTCTTTTTCTTTTGGAAGCATACAATTTTATCGACTGGTCATATGGGCAGCATTGTCACAATACCGTAGTACAATAGCAAGTTGGTCATTGTGGGACAAATCTGGTGGTGAACCCAGCACAATTGAATAGTACTTTGTGTCATCGTTATTTATTTGAGTTGTGTTTTAATGATTTGCTTGCCCATGATCTCGATTATTTGCTCATATATTGTTCTTGATAAGTACAATATTAACGATTTTAATCAGTAATTTTCGCTGTTCAATATGTTCACAAATGAATGGGCCGAACTCTCTGCTAGCAGTTCCAGGACACCTATAAAATTATCATTATGAGGAGAACCAAAAACTCATTTTCACGACAAGTCAAACAAGTTGTTGATCCACTTTTGTTTTTCTCTACGAAATAGTAAAAATCCCAATCGTCTTACGACAGCATATATTCTTCAGATATTATTCGCTTGGAAGACATGAGGTTTAGTTAAAAATGAGTTTCATCCATAAAATGACTACTTTCATTTGTTAATAGTCCACTTTATTTGTTAACATTAACCGTTACAATTACGAAAAGAAAAAAAGTTTTACCGCAATTCATACCAGTACCACATCGATATCAAAATCAATATATATGATTTCTTCGTTTTCTCGTTAAATCTTTAATACATTGTTCTTAAATAATTGAATTTGTTAGTGCAGGGGGCCATGACCGGCTCGAATGCTAAGGATGTGGCTCGAATGCTAAGCCTATTATAGCTCTAAACGCTAAACCTCTTACAGCCAAATATTTTACTACCGCAATAACACGTTTGAGAACATTGTGGTCATATTCTGTATCTTTTCTTAGTTGTTCCTATAGCAGTTTATCTAATAAGGGGAAGGCACAACTAAAGAAATTCATTTGGGGACGAGATTTTGTATAATAGTAGTATTCCTTTAGAGTGTCCAACCCTCAATGTAATAGCGCCGAATAGACAGTTAGTTCCGAGGAAATAGCCTTCGAAATTCATACTTATCTTTTATACAATTAATTTTATTTAGCTCTAGCAATGCAGTGGTATAGGTGGTGGTGGACCTGCATTCCACGCGGTCTGTCAGGGTTCGAGTCATGCGATCGACTAGCTTTGTTTTTTTAAAATTCATTTAATTATTTTTACAATTAAATCAATTTAATTAAAAAAGGCTTATTAAATATTTTATATAGCTATTTTATATTTTAAATACTAAAACAATTACTATAATTATATAAATATTTACATTATATTTGAAAAAAATATTATAATACTATAATATTATTATAATATTATTTATTATAAAATTATTAATAAATAATATTTATTATAAAAATATATTACATTAAACGGTACTTCATATAATTATTTTGTATTTCAAAAAGTAGAATAGTTACAAATAGTTTTATATTATGAAAAAATTTTTATGATATTTTATTATTGTAATTATTTTATAATTATATAAAATATTTGACAAGAAAAATTATTTAATTGTAAAAATAATTAAATGAATTGAAAAAAAAACCCAGGCAAGTCTATCGTGCAATTCGTACCCTGACCTATCGCGAGAAAAGCAGGTGCTCTATCCCCTATGCAAGGGCATCCCAGGAGCTGAGTAAAACTTAATTATATGAATTTCGAAGGCTATTTTCTCCGAACTGACTGCCCCTTCGGCGCTATTGCATTGAGGGTTGAACATCCTAAAGGAGCTAATACATAAAGTCTCGTTCCCAAATGAATGCAAAACAGATTTATTTTCTTTTCATGTCAACCAAACAAACATTTAAATTTTTATGTTCAGTAGAATTTTCGGGATTTCCTAAGCAGCTTGTTACGGGTTTCTAATCAGAAAAGACGGTTGTGTATTAAAAATTTGTTTTGGAAAAAAGTTTTCATGTCAAACAAAAAACACTACCAATACTAGTTGAACAACACAGCCAAAAGATCTTTCCAGAGAACTTGGCCATTTTAAAGTTTTTAAATGAAATGATTGTCCGAAAATAATCTTTTTTTTTTAATTCTCTTACCTAAACAGATAATATATTGTTTGGATGTTTGCTTTGAAAGTAACTCATTTCATGTGAAAGTATATAATCAATAAAATTATTACGTAGTGATTTAGGCCTCAAATCCATACATCAACGTATTTCTTAAACTCAAACCCAACATTTTGTAAGCACTTTTCGGTCGGGGCATTACTGATGTCCTCTGGCGGAACAATACATTTTTTCAGAATCTGGTCATCGAGATCTTAAATATTTCCATCATTAATATTTCTTGTCGTGTTTCTCAATTTTCTTTGGCTAAGTTCCTTTCCCTTTCACTTGTTAATGTATCTGTATTTGTTATATTCTTGTTACTTTGTTCCATTGTAAGAAAAAAAGTTGGAATTTTGGAACATTTAATTCTCCCCCCCCCCCTCGATTTAACAGTAATTTTCGCTTTTCCACTCTACTTTTATATTTTCTGCCAGACATTTTTATATTGTTAACTAAGGACTTGATTTTCCTGAAAATAAATTTAAAAGTTTAGGTCATAAAATTATGATAACACAACTGACTGTGCTTAGTAAACTAAAAATATTTTAGCAAATTTTCACAAAACATGTAGTATATTTCTGAGATAATTTTAAAAAGTATCTAGTTTATTTTAAAAAAAATCATTGTCTATACTTGCTGAAACTTAAAACGCAGATTATTATTATTTATTGGCCCATCAGTTTGAACAAGTTTTATAAAAATAAACTTTAGAATTATTTGTCCCACTTTAAATAAATATTGTTTTTCGTTGTCATCCATTATTTGCTGTTGCTACCTATACTTACAAAAAACCGATTTATTACGAAAATCAAGACCACTTTTTACTTTTATCCATAATATTCGTGGGAAATCTCCATAATCTACATAAAATAATTGTTATTTTTTCCATCCTGTAGAAGTAATTAAGTTACTCATCACAAATTTTGAGACAACATACATATTTATGAGAAATCGTGATGTTTTCAATCTTCGAAAAATTGAAAAAAAGTACAGAAAATATTTAATCATAACTTCAATATCTTCCTACTTAAATAATTTTGTAATGTGTATTGGTACTTACTTCATACTTGAAACTTAATAAACAGGTACCTAAGTATCTTTTAATTTCCCGTATTATGCACAGGACACAGCACCAAATCAGTATATTTTGTAACTTAAAATTATTATTGCACTAAAATAAACGGCTACAGAAACACTACGAGCATTTACACACTACGTTTGTTTAAATGCTCGATGCTCGTCGGTGCCGTCCTATGATAGAGCCTATGTCTATTAATTATTAATTTCCTCATATTCGGTGGTAGGGTGGAAGAACAAAAGTAAATTGCTCTTGTGCTTTCGAAAATAAAAATAAATTTTAAATGGTATTTCGGGTACTTTATTTTTGATTTGTATTTTTTTTTACTGGTTTATTATTTTATTACTATTTTCACTGTAAGCATCTTTTTCTATTTGTTATCTAAATCGGGGAATGGGGACCGCTATATAATCCGGAGGCCCTTGCCTGCGGCCCATTAAGCCCATACATAGATACGGCGCTGGGCTCAATTCATAAGGGTCACGTGATTAATGTGTCCTCCATTGGATTCAAAACTAACATTAAACTTGTTCTACCTTTAAAACTGAAATAAAATTTTGCAATCTCATGTAAAAAAAAGTCCAGAGCATTTTTTCACCAAATGATTGGCATAATATAATAAAAGCTTGTAAGAAGAAAGCACCGTTTCCTATGGTTCAAATGATGTATCAGGACTTTTTCTCTACAAGTACTTTAGAAAATTCTATCAACAACAGAAAGGTAACAGTTACTTGAATACCAGTAAATTAACTCATGTAATAGATAAACCCTCCTCATACAATTAAAGTTTGATTTTAACGGACTTAATGCCATTACTATGCGTTGCAGGTAGACCACTATGCCTAAAAAATGCAAGCCAGCCTTTATTGCATCCAACAATTAGAACTGTGACAAGAGAAAAGATATGATGGACTCGCGTTGAAATTCATTCCTCCTATTAAACATGAGTATTAAAATATTTCAGGACAAACTGATAGGACGGGAGCTCAAATACAACTAGCGAAGAAGACATCATTTATATTGATGATAAATTAATTTAAACAAAGTAATAAAACTCGAAAATGTTATGTAACAATAATAGAATAGTTATTATTCATTTTTGTTAAAACCTTTAAACATTTATTTACGTACTGATATTTTTTCGTAATAAAAAAATAATTCGAGGATAGAATTTGAATTCATAATTTTCTTTGACTTGACAAATCAATTAACTTCATTAATCACGAAAAAACTGTTACAATAATAACAACAATGGATTAATCCAAGTCTATTCTATCGTATGCTTTCTATAGAGTCCTTAGATAAAAGATGATTCCGCAGACTGCGTCGTATTTTTGAATTTGTAATTTACAAAGAATTTTAAAGAGAGCAATATGTAATGTTTCTTCACTTTTCTCAGCTTCTTCTTTTATGGATTTGATCGGTTTGGCAAATGAAGCATTCATGTATGAAGTAAAAAAATCCATCAAAAAGTTTTTAAGATTAATATAAAAAAATTTTCCGTGTACTTTAAATCAAATTAATTTTACTTGCATATGTTCATTATTATTGTTAAAAAATATGTACTTTTTAAAAGAAAGTTTCTGTAAAAAACAAAAATTGGCAACAGCGAAGTAAATAAACTGATTGGCTGGAAACATTTGACTGCATTTATCATGTGTCTAATGACGTCACATGAACTTAGCCCATTTGTTTTCACATTGTGATAAAATTTACTCCTAGGTGGGATCCAATTTTAGTCCTTTCTTTATTGCCAGTTTGATGAAAGCGATTTCGACCTAATTAGCTGGGGGGGGGGGGAATCTGTTATTATTTTTCTGCTGCCAAGGTACGGATTAAATTAGAATTTTAAATTCAACTTAATTATAAAATCAAAGAGAGCACATTTGATTTCCGCCACTCATTAAAGTTTTTAACTTTAGAAAGAAAACTGAGAAGTCATTTTAAATTTTGCAGTACTGGTGGTGGACAAAATGAAACTTGTTTGAAAGAGAATAAATGTCAATGCTATATAATCTTTTTCAAAATTTAAAAAAAAAAAGACTTTCTGTTTGTAAAGAGACATATATTTTGATGATGTTACTTTAATTTATAGTGATCAAGAAACTAAGTATTAAATATAACTATTTCAAACTGATGTGGATTAAGTTTTTACCATCTTGAGTAAAACATCTGATTTTGTGTTTTTCATCCCAGGTAGCAAAATAGAAGCTTTAAATGTCGAACATTTTAAGGGGGAAATACGTTTGTTTTGAATGCATATTAAAATAGAACAATTATAATGTTCAATATGCATAGAACAATTTTTCGGGTGAGTGAGTGTTTATTGACGTCACATTATGCAGCAACAAGAGGGCTATTAGCGATGGATCTCAATTTTAAAAGATGATCAAGTGACGAGGACGACATCTCAGCTAGTACCCTATTCTCCAAATTTCCACACCACGTCAACAGGAGCAGTTTGAACCTCAACAGATTGAGCGTGCATCAGCCTTCTAAGCGGCGGGTCTTCAGTGATACATAGGGTTCTAACCCATGACCACTAGGCTACCGCAGCATAGCAACGTTCCAGGACAATTTCTATATGGAAACAAATGAGAATTTATATCATTGATTTTTTCCCCAACCAGAACATCACTTGGATGGCATTTGGAGCTGTATTTTTTCTCATTTTCCCACCTGAAACTTAAATTGTCCATGTTGCTTAATTTTGTGTGTGTAATGAATACTTACGGTGAGGGTGCGAATTATATTAACGTCACACTGAAGCAACACGAGGGCTGTTGGCGACGGATCTTGCCGTTTTGAATCTCAGTCAAGGGACGAGGATAACACCTGAGCTGGCCCTAGCTACCACACCACACCAACGGCAGATTTAACGCACCTCAGCTCCAGTGAACGGTGGATCTTTAGGGGCATCAGCACTCGAACCTGTGTCACGAGTTTGTGGCCATAACTACTAGGTTACCACGGCCACAGGTACTAAAGCAGAAAAAACATAATAAATAAAATTAAAAAATCACTGAGGAATTGCAAAAATTAAATTTTAGAATTCCTGTTTACTTTATCAGCTATACTGGCTCTCTTTTATTTATTCAATTATGTTTTTAGGGTTGGAAGGAAGCAAAAACTGCTAATTCCATCGAATACGTGACATAAAATTAATGACAAATCAATTCTACGGGAATTTTTTACGCGTGTAGAACAACGAAATAAAATGCTAAGAGTTAAAGTAGTTCTCAGTTGGTTGCAAAAATTGAAATTCTTTTCCTTTCTTAGATTTTGTATTGATGGAAAAATGAAAATTCCGCGCGCTATTGAAAGTGGAAGTCACGTGAACCAGCCGTGTGGTTGGATGTAGCAAAGCCATTTGAACTTTTTCCATAATGGCGTCATGCGAGTCGATTATTGTCATGACAGTATTGATAGGTTGTCACTCATTTCATGCACGAGAAGCTTGTCAGAATATCAGAAGGAATAAACTTTCGAAAGTGGGGGAATTCTCTTTCTTCTGCGTGCGGTAGCGTAAAGAAATAGTTTCGAATATAAGGTAAACTGAAGTTTTATATTCACTCTCTATGAACTAGAAATTTGTTGTCAATCGACAGAACTGCTCAGAAATAACTTAAGATAAACTTTAACACGTGTATGTGATATTGCGTACTTTGTTAAAAATGTCTTATGTGGAACTTTTTCTTGACCTTCATTCTTCAAGATTGAAATTGAATTTTGCTTCGCTGTCCTAATAGAGGTCAGTGTACTTGATCACACACTAGTTTTTATCTGATTTGATCCATTTTTCTATCATAAAATGTACATTTTTTTCTCTCCTGTACCGTAATGCTAAATTAGCTGCACCTTTACATATTAAAAATTATCTATTGCTTGATTATTTTGAAATTTTAAAAACGCTACATGAAAAACAGAGATTTGAATTACAACGATGCAGAGTTTCATTAAGATTGAGACATTTTTCTGTCTGAACATGTGCTTCACGTTTAGTTCAAGATATTGAACATTTGGCAAAGATACTTCCAAATATCCAAAACCTTTTTAAACGAAATTCTAAGACAATTTCTGCTTGAAAGACTTTTACCCCCACAATTCTGTAATTTTGTAACATACGGGCATGTTTTGTAAACTTCGCATATTTATCAAACATGGAGCCCCAATCTGGACAAAATGGCTTTCAGTGTTTGGCAACAGTCTTTAAAATTCATCCAATATAAGCCATGTGCGTTCCATTAATACACGAGAACAAATAAAAATAAATCCTCAATTTTTCTTTTGCTATCTGAGGAATGAGTTTAAGCTTATTTACAGCCCATTTTGAATTCGAGAACACAATGTTAATGAAGATTTCCCTAGAAATTTTAACTTTTAAACTCTAAAGAAATAGTTTGAAATGTTTTCCGATATTTGAGGGTGGCCGCGGTAGCCAAGTGATCTAGGTATCGGATCGTGTCGAGTTCGATCCCAGTACCACTGAAGACCCGCCGTGTAGGGGAGCGATGCACGTTAAATCTCTCTAGAGCTCAAACGTCCTCCCGTTGGTGTGGTGTGGTAGTTAGGAGAGGGGGGTGCCCGCTCAGGTGTCGTCCGCGTCACTTGACTATGGTTCAAAATTACGCGGACCGTCCCCAAAAGCCCTCGTGTAGCTGAACAGTGGGACGTTAATATTCACTCACTTACCCGATATTGGAGGGAAAATACAGCCCCAAAACAACCTTCATCATTTTTTGCTCTTTTGGCTAGGTTGAGGAGAGAATTAGAATAATACATCCATAGAATTAACATTGCGTTCGCGGATTCAAAAGGACCGATTGGCAGGGGAGTTAAACGTCACCAAATCTGTATATTCTCTTTTTTTTTTCCTTCCTAAAACAAATATTTAAAGTAGATAAATATGTTATAGGTACTTTAAGTAAAGACAGTGAAAAATACAGTATGTTTTAATTAACAGCTTTAAAATGAATATTAATGTAATTTACTCTTTCATTTGTGCTCCAGGGGTCATCTACCATTGCCTTATATTTAATAACTAAGGCACGGGCTGGCATTCACTTACACACACCGCCGAAGTCTAAATTTTTAAAACTATCTACAGTCGCATTTCAAATTCTGTGTTTTTTTAATGTAGTATTTAATACTCTACTTCGAATTGCTTCTATATTTTGTTATTGTTGCCTCATACGTTGAGAGAAATATTTTTAACTTAAATGCATTGTCCAGAATGACATTAAAATGTGTATAACTGTGCGAGAAACTTGTGCGTATTCTGTAAATTTGCAACCTAAAATTGAGCAGCTGTTCCTGCTTAAATTTAAATTGGAACGTCTCGTGTGTGTGTGTGTGTGTTGATATGTGTCTGGCAAGTTGTTCCTTCTTTATTGGCAAGCCTTCTGATTTTTCCATTCATGCTTGACATTACGAAATTTAAAAATTTTATTTTATCTATAAATCTAATATTTACCTAAAATTTTATTTACATTTTACTGTGCACTCCCTATCAAAGTTCCAGGGAACGCTAGGGTTCCGCGGGCACCCAGGTTAAAGACCTCTGGTAGGACGATGGAGTGTGTGAAAGCCTAACAGCAACTATGCCTCATGCAATGGCAACTTTGAATTGCTGTTTTCTATATTTGTGAAAGCTGAATGGGTACTACTGTGGATTCATGCGTCTTTCCTGCTAAAAATAAATCTATCGTGTTTACCAGAATAAAATTCGGCTTTACTTCAGAGGAAGCCGCGTGGAACTTTTTTGAGTTCAACGCACCGGTTGTTAATATTATACTTTTAAGACATTTCTCTTAGAGACAGCTCCATTCAATGCTAAATTATACATTTACTTCAATTCTCCCCCCCCCCTCCATTTGCGTAACTTAATACGTTAAGTGTGTTGTCTACTGACCTTGATGACCACGGTACCTGAGTGATTATGGTCACGAACTCGTAGCTGGCATATCGCGGGTTCGAGTACTGTTGCCGCTGAAAAGCCGTCTGATAGAAGGGGCCGATGCAGGTTTAATCTGTCGTGGCTCAATATCCTCCAGTTTGTAATGGTGTTGTATTTTGCAGAGGGGATGCCAGCTCAGGTGTCGTCCTTTTCGCTTGATCGAGGTTCAAAATTATGAGGTCCGACGCCAATAGTCCTCGCGTTGCTTCATAGTGTGATAACTCTCTACTGGGCATTGTGAATGCATGAACTTATACTAACCCTAGTGTAAATTCTATTTTCACATGCGCAAGTCTAAACTAATACAATTATTTAAATACACCCGAAAGAGCTAAAAAATAACGAAATTTTTTTCTGAATTACATTTTTCTACGCCTAATTTTTGAAAATATTTTAATGTTTATTTTAATAATTCATTTATGGATTCTTCGAATGTTTAAGAAATATCTACACGTATCTTCAAATAAATAAGGAGGGAAAATATGGGATTCCTAAAAATTTTTAATTATTTCTTTGGATGCACTTTATGGCATTCAAAGTGATACGTCAGTCTAGGTTTTTGCGATTGAAAATAAAATCTCCACAAAAGATAAATAAGGATGACTAATTTAAAATGGTTGGGGGATATATGCCTAAACTTATTTGCATGTGTGTTGAAATGTTCTGCCTCTTGTTTTGCATGTGGTAAAATGGCTCTCGTTTTTTCCAGGATGGTGCTTTAATAATGCCAGCGACCACCAATGGAGGGCTCTGAGTGTCAACCATGGCGAAATGCTGGAGACGCAATGAAGAACACAAAGGTGAGCAAATAAATTTATCCCTCTAAGCGATAGTTTTTTGAAAAATCAAACCCCTCTTTTTTTTACATTAGTACTCGGAAGATGTTGACCGGATTTTTTTAAAATTAATAACCCTTTAAGTGAAAAATCCGAAGTATTGGCACTGTTTATAAGTAATACAACATTAAAATAACCCAGTGAAGTAGTTATCATTCCCGCAACAAATACCATTCACAAGTAATTGTGCCGTACTACGGTGGTACAGTTACCGTGCACCTTGGACCAGGATTTAGAATGTTTCGCGCTTTTCCTTTGTCAATCTATTTCCTTTCGTTATTTGTAAAGAATCAGATTAATTTTTAATGTCGTTTTACAATACTTAACTTTTTAGTCTTCTAATTTATGAATTTCTTTTCTTTTTATTATTTGTCTGGCGATGTTAGACAAATTATGGTTATCTTCTGTTTTCTTATAAAAATTTCTCTCTAATTCGTTCGAATCTTAATCCTTATATGCTTCCACAGACCTTCGTACAACATGTACACTTTAAGTCGTGATAAAATCCTTGATAAATTTAAAAAACTGAGTTTTTGTTACAGACATTCCGTCATATTTACATTGAACACTAAAAGTTTTATAAATCTGTTACTGTATCTAAGAAAATTAGGTCTTTATATAAGAGAAGCATAATAGTCATTAAAAGTAATCATTTCAAACTTCAAAAGTTGTTTTTATCAATCTCAAGTTTTTAGCTTCAAGATGTTCTATGTCAGGAATTTCTTTCGAAGTCCACACAGACTTGTGTTCAATGGAGACTTGAATGCATTCGTCTTTGGTCAATGCATCCAGACGGAATCCTTGATCAACGTACGACCCAATGGGCTGTTCCCATTGTGGATCATTTTGTTTGGTACTGCTCGGCCACATCCAGCTGTTTTCGAAGACAGCTAAGATCTTGATCAGTGGTCGTCTCGCGTTCGCCTGAGTGGAATTCGATACGTACGTTTTGGGATTATCCGGGCAGAGTAGTGTGTAGAATCCCCACACACACACCTTGAGATTATATGAGCTGGACTAGGTTTGTACGGTGTCTAATCTTTTATATACTTGTTCATGATTCCGATAATTTAGGGCCTTTTCTTACGAATAAACTAGTGCCGCACGTAATAGAAGGAACAGAAAGTCAGAATCCAGTTTTGTATAGAAATCGCCTGAGTTCCTCCACACGGAGTCAACTAGAACTTCCTGTTGTTCCACAACCTCAAGCACTCGGAGGGAAAAATCGTTTTCCTCCCTCCCCACTTATAAACTAAAAGGATATTGTGGAAGCGACACACTTCACACGGAATATGTATTCTCCATTTTCTCATGTATTGAAAACGGAGAAAACTTTTTGTGCTTCTTTGGACCCAATCATTGAGTTCAGAACTCCCTTTTCAGTCAATTTGGGGGGGAGAAAGAATTTTCTCCGGAAAATTGGCGGAGTGGTGATGGCATCAAGTTTCCTCATGTGAAACAGACGTTCATTTATGTTATCAGTGGGAAGCCAATGTTTATCACGCAGTATGGCTTAAGTAGCATATTTCTCAAAAGACTCCAAGTTATGTAATAATTTTTAACGTATTCAGTTTTTAATTTTTGCCCATTATAACTAAGATTATTAAATGCATACACAATAAATATATAAATGTTACGACGCACAATTTTCATGAAATAAAGCACATCGTTTCAAAAATGAGCTCCTAGTGGTCATGGTGGCGAACTCGCAGCCAGCGTTGTCGAGTCCTGATGCCCCCGAGTCGAGCAGTAATCTTCAAACTGTGCTCTACGGTACCATGAATTTCCACTCAGAAGTTCCACGAGTCACAATAAAAAAAATCAGAAAAATAATTATAAATGTATATATAAACTCAATTGTTATCTGTTATTTGTAT
Source organism: Trichonephila clavata (assembly GCA_019973975.1). NCBI lineage: Eukaryota > Metazoa > Arthropoda > Arachnida > Araneae > Nephilidae > Trichonephila > Trichonephila clavata. Next base: position 74,722 of record BMAO01026699.1, read on the forward strand.
AAACACAAGTATCTAAAGCCCAGTTATTAAAATAGAAAATTTTATTTACACATAAAATAACTTTATTTTGTAATACTTTTTAAAAGCTTTTATTATAATAAAAAAAAGAATGTCAAACTCGTATTTTTTTATATGTACTACCTAATAGATAGTGAATATTCTGTTGTTTGCTATCCCCGGTACCCCACAACATTTTTTTATACTTTTCGGTACAATATTTTGCATAGCTCAATAGACTTCTATAGGTAAATGCACCTTTTTTACATTTGTGGAAAAATACCTGTAGTGAAGAAGCGAGAACAACTTATCGACATATCAACAGATTCGTCATTAAAATCTAAATTTAAGCAAGAACAGCTCATAAATGTTAGGTTGAAAATTCTCATGCAAAATACACACAATTTCCACTCAACTATAAACATTTTAATGCCATTCAGAACAATGTATTTGAATGAAAAATGTTCTCAACATGAGTGGTAACAAAAACAAATTTTTAAAAAACAATTAAATGCAGAATATGAAATGCGACTGCCGATTATTTCAACAGATCTAGACTTTGACAGTTTGTGTAAAAAAATTGTAAGTACATATCTCAGTTAATAAATATAATGCATAGGAAGGTGACACTTGGATCGCAGATTAATATTATTTTTGAGTAAACTATATTAAATAATTTTAATAACAATTATAATACTTTTTTGCATTCACGTGAAATACCTATAACAAGTTGATATACTTTAAATATTATTTTGATATATCCTCCTAAGTGTGTATGTGAAATGAGGTTCCTGGAGAATACCAAATAGTTCTAAAGGTTCCATGAGTCGAAAAAGTTTGAAGGCGTCTGGAATAGAGGGTATCGATGCAATTATCTCTCAAAGCCATCCCTGGTGCGTGGTGTGGAAATTTTGAGAGTGAGGTTTCAGCTGAGGTGTTGTTCTTGTTACTCGGTTGGGGCTCAAAACGAAGAGATCCATTTCCAGTAGCCTTTGCGTTACTTCAAACTGCGACTTGAAAAAGCACCCACTCAAATGAACAAAAAAGAAAAAAATGTTCCTGAATCTTTTTCGAAGCCTTCGTTGTACCAAACACTGTTGTTTGTACAACTTTATCATACTAATTTGTTTATTCTGAATCATCGTTCATAAAACACTCCTACATCTTATTTGCTTATTTTTCATTGCCAATTTTCTTTTTCTTGCGCTTAACACTTGCTCTTGATGCGCTTAAACAAATTCTTGCCTTTAACAACCTTCCCAAATCTCTCGACGCTTCGACTGTTCTCGTAGTTCTCGCCTTTGTCTTTTTCCCGCCATAAATTGTCCGGCTGATGGAATCTTACGCGTCGTCACGTGACAGTCTTGGCGAGATTAACAAAAAAGAAAGAAAGAAACGAGGCAGATGCATTATCCAAATAACAGGAAGGCGGCGAAAATTCCATTCGGCCATTAGGACGAGCCATCTTCTGGGTTCCAATCACAAGGCACGCAAATGGTGCCATTTTGCACACGCAAGGGGAAAGAGATCTGCGATTTGTTTATGTGGTCATTTAATCTTAAAAGCTCGATCGGGCAGATGGCTGCAGTGCATTAGAATATCGCTGTCGGGATATGGAATCATCGTGATGGGGTTAAAAGGATCGCTGCATGTTAGATTCTGTATTCTCGATTTCCCTTCTTTATTCGTTCGATTCTCATGCAATAGAAAAAGGTTAAAGGAAATGCGGATTCGTTTTCTTCCTTTTGTCTTAATGTTTATGGTAAATGGCTTTATTTAATGCGTGATCAATCGTTGGTGAAAGAAAACGTGATTTCACTCAACAGCGATCTCCCCGATTTTTTTTTTTTCTGCCTCCGAAAATCAATGTCATTGAAAATTATAATGAGAGATTTTTCGAGTGTACTATTTAGACTCTACATGAAATGTCCATTTTTTCTATTCCTACTATTAGAGTTCACTCTCCCTATTTATGTTTATTTATATGTATAATATATATCATTAAAATTTTCAATCGTCAATAAAATACTTTTTATTCCTTTATTCAAGTTCAAATACATTTTTTTAAACTTGTAGTGGATGACACTTGATGTTAATACAGTTTCATTGATTATTAATTCAGTCAAAAATGAATAAATAGTAACAAACAAAACTAATAGTCCAACAGCATATACAGAAAGGAAAATAAAAAAATTGCAAGCAAAAAATAGCTTTCTATTTTGCCACTTAATAGTGTAATTCTGTCATACAGTCTGTCAAAAAAGTTTTGGGACACTCTACCAGTTCATAGGTTTTTATCGTAATATTTTGTTTAAACATACAAATGAAACCAGAAAAAAGTAGTAAATGTTATTTTGGTAAAATAATATTAATTTGTACGAGACTCGTACATTAATGCAATTATGGTTAAAATTGAAAATAAAAGAAATCGTGGAAAAAACGTGCTGAAAAAAGTATTGGGACACTTCCCAATAAAGTAAGAAAAACAATTCAAACTTAGAAATTAATATCTTGTTGGGCTGCCCTTACTTTTATGAAATCTCGAATTCTATTTGCCCTGGATTGGATCAATTTTTTGCAAAGCGATCTACCGATTTTGATCAACTTTTCACCCAAAGATTTTCTTAAATCCTATTTGTTAGAAATGTGATGCTCATATAGTTTTTGCTGCAAACAATTCCACACATGTTCAATGGGATTAAGGTCTGGCTTTTGTGCAGGAGTCTTAATAACACTAGGACAGTGGTAGAGGACCCATAACTTGCAAATATCTGCAGTATATTTCGGGTCATTATCTTGGTACAATTTAAAATGTCCTGATATTCCCAACTTGCTCGCACTTTGCATTAAATTTCGCTTGAGAATGTCAAGATAGACATATTTATTCATTATACCATCAATAAAATGTAAGTCCCCGACACCAGAGCTTGCCATGCAGCACCAGACAATTTGGTTACCCCCTCCATATTTGACAGTAGGCCGTAAATTTTTGGCATGCATTTACTGTATTTGATTTCCGCCAAACTTTTTGCTTGCCATCCGATCCGATAATGTTATATTGGCTTTCATCAACAAAATTACCTTTTCCTTATATTCTGTAAGCTGCCTTACATACATTTTAGCAAATGCCAACCTAGCTTGTCTATTTGCTTTGCTGATGTAAGGCTTTCTTTGAGATAATTTGCCATGTGTGTGTGTGATAATTATGTTTTCTTGAAACATTACTGACAGTTTCAGGATTTACTGATTTTGGAACCAACTTTTACATCGCAAAGTCATTTTTACTGCACTAGTTCTTGGATTACTGTGTACTTGTTCCCCCTCACAATTCACCTCTCTTCAAGTTCATTAAATATCCTTAGACGCCCTGATCTTTGCTTGTTTTCAACACTATTTGTTTTCTCGAATCAGTCAATTATAAAAACAGTAGACTTACTCAGTTTCAAGATTTTTTTCTATATAGCGAACTGAATTCCCCTCTTTCCAATGACTTATTATGAGATTTCGCACACCAACCGATATATTTTTGTTTCTAGCCATTTTTTCTCTTAATCTCATCTGCTGAAACGTTTTTGTAAAACTCTTCTAGTCTAAAAAAGTGGTGTGAAATTAAATTCTATTGATGCCCTGTACAGTGGTCAAAATAAGTATTCGACATGCAACTATTTCTGCGAATATTCACTTTAAACACCTTACTAGGCAACAACAGCGAAACAATGTTTCTTTATTTGTTGTATATAACAGTTCAGTTTCTAATGTAGATGTTTTTGTATTTACAAAAACAAATCTAAGCGAAGAAAATCGCGATTATAATTTTCAAAAGCAGTTTGTCAAGCAAAATAGGTATTCGATATAGGTTTTGATAAATTTTTATACCGAGAAGCAAAATCACCGTCAAGTATGGGTGCAGATTTTTGTAATTCAAGGCCTTTGGGGACTGTTTCTGAGGACATTTAGAAAGTTTTATTTCTTACCAATGAGCAAGAGGGGAACCATATAGAGAAAAATTAAACCATTTTCAAAATGCAATATGGTTAATCAGAAAACAAAACTTCAACTATTTTAAATAGGTAAAGAACAAATGTGTACTACATAATTAAAAAGTATAAAGAGCAAAAATCGGTTGATAACAAGCCAAGATCTGGTCGACCAAAAGAATTTCCGAAGCAGCGAAGCGATGACTAGTAAGTCAAATTAAAAAGGACCCAAAAACCAATGCATCAAATATGGTAAAAGCTACCAAGGATTGTTTGTACATATAGACGTTACGCCCTAAACTGTTAGAAATTACCTACACAATAATGGATTTAAGGCTAGAACTGCTCGAAAGAAGCCATATGTATCCCAAAGGATCCGAGTGTAATGACCGGAATTTGCTAGAAAATATGCAAACCAGCAGAATTCTGGCACAATAACTTCTGCAATCGAGAGCAAATTTAATCTTTTTGGATGCAATGGCAAAATAATAGTGTGCAGAAAATGCAATGCTGAATTGGAAGAACAAAATAGGGTGTCCACAGTAAGGCATAGAGTAGGAAGTCTAATGGTTTGGGGGTGTATGGGGGCTTCAAGAATGAGAAATTTAAACGGCATAATGGACCATCTGTATTATATACAGATTTTAAAAGAAAATTTGTGTGCCAGTGCTGAAAAAATGGGAATCGAGGAGGACTACCAATTTTACCAAAACAATTACCCAAAACACACCGCTCACAATACGAATTTTTGGCTGCTATACAACTGCCCAAAAGTTATAAGAACACCCGCTCAAAGTCCAGACCTCAACCCAGTTGAGCCCTTGTGGATTATCTTGGGAAAAAAGGTTAAGAGAGCGCTATTTTTCTAACAAACGTCAAGTGGAGGAGATTCTTAGAGAGGAATGGGCGAAAATTGACAAAGAGGTGACTGAAAATTTGGTTATATCGATGCCACAGCTTTTAAAAGAAGTTATTCGTCGAAAACTAACAGCAACTAGATATTAGTTTTATGTTATTTGAATATTTTTATTTATTTTTATGTTTTGTCGAATACTTCTTTTGTTTAACTACCTTTGAATGAAATAATGGTGATTTTGTTAATTTATTACATTTTAATGTATTGCAAAAGATGCTGCATTTAATATTTAATTATTAACACGCTTTTATAAGTTTCACTTGCATGTAACGGAATCTTGGAACTCGATTTTCACCCACTTAAAAAAGTCAGATTAATTCGAAATTTTGCACACTTGTCAAGGACCGATGACAATCCAATAATTTCATAATTTTGTTCCATTGTCCTCATCAGGATCGTCAGGAATCACGATAATCAGATTTGGCAACGATTCCATATACCACATCCAGATTTGGCAACTTATTGCACATACAATTTTCAGATTTGGCGACTAATTCGATTTACCATTTCCAGATTTGGCGACTAATTCCAGATTTAGTGACTAAAAGAAAAAGGTGTAACCCTACAGGGAGTGTTTTTAATTAATACACTTGCGGTTTATAAAAATAAAACAAACAAAAAATGTGCTCTGTATGTGAGAAAGTGGAGGGTGGGTGTGTGCTATCAATTTCTTACTATAATATAAACATTTTTCTGAAAATGAAAAAGAAAAAAAAAGGCTCGTGATGTGAAAAAAATAATTTGTTTTAACTGCTAAATATTTTTTATTTTTATAAAGCAATACGTTTAGAAGTGATGATACGAATTAACATTATAGCAATACGTTTAAAAGGTGAGAATATTTGATTTTAAACTGTGTGACTTTCCGATGAGCTAAAGGACTTAAAATTTGGACCATATCTCAGAAGTGGAGGACAATGCATGAAAATGTGAAAAAAGAAGGGGAAAAAAAAAAAACGAAAAGGAGGAATTTTATACTTTTTAGTCCGTTATAAAAACAGGGTACCTTAAATTTTTTTTAATTCGAACTTTTTTTCTTCTTACCACACATTTTATTTGTTTGACCTGTTCTTTTGAGACTTAATCTAATATAACGATACGGGACTCATCCGAGGCCCCGTAAACGGAGAGAATAAATACACTTCAGACCCTTTAATAAAAATCCATTGAAAAGCAAGACTTATTCCAGCAGCCACGAAATTCTGGCTCCAAATATCAAACTCAAGGATAAATTCAACAATGAATAAATGACAGTTTAAAAAACTAAAAAACACGCTTTTATTGTAAATCGAACTAAAAAATGAAAACTAAATTATAATTTTAAAAAAAAACTAAAGAACACGCTTTTATACTGAATCGAACTAAAAAGGAAAAAAAATAATTCTTTATTTAAGAATAAAATGATGAACGAGAAAATTAATGTCATTGGGTAAAAGCGTGGGGTGCAATTTCGGAATTGAAAGAAGTTAGAAACTATAACAATTGATATATTTATAAAACACCCCACGCTTTTACCCCAATGACATTAATTTTCTCATTCATCATTTTATTCTTAAGTAAAGAATTATTTTTTTCCCTTTTTAGTTCGATTCAGAATAAAAGCGTGTTCTTTAGTTTTTTTTAAATTATAATTTATTTTTGGTTTAAAATCAATAGAATTTTTTAAATACAATTTTTATTTATTTATTCAATATATGCAGAAATCTTCGCATGTCGAATACATATTTTGACCCCTGTATATTTGTTAAATTTCTCATTTCAGAAGTGTCCCAATACTTTTTTGACTCCAGTGTGCCTTTGAAATATATTTGAGATGCTAGATCAAATTATAATTCTATAATACTAATAAAATTTTCCTAATATACTGTACACCAAATGTTAAAATATTTCTTAATTCGTTTCGTTTTAATGTGATAAATATTTTTAGAAATGCTTTTACAGTTATGCATGTCAAGTGTTTCAATATTTTTTGAGGGTCTGTATATATATATTTATATACATTAATTGTAATTATTTAATATATAAAAGTAACTAAAATAAATTTTTTCTTTGTTGACCTAAGTAGGAGTTGACTTAAATTTTTTTTTTTATTACTTGCTCTTTTGTATTATTATTCAACTTATGCTTTGGTTAAGGTTTCTTGTTCCTTTAAACTATTTTCGCTAAATGTTAGAGTAGAACCCGAATTCGTGGGCAGAATATTTTTTAAGATATGAAAGAACTCAAACACATTAATACGAAGTTATTCTGAAATCCGTCAGGGGTTTCGAATTACTATAGTAAAAAAACTAAGACTAATACAGCAAAAAAGAACATTTGAAAGAATAGAGAAACAATTCAAGTTTTATTTATATATAGCTTACAATTTTTGTATGTGATCCGAAAACGTGGTCTTTTACTTAAAGCCCCCTTTGCCGCGTGATGTAACAGAACTGCATGAAAGGGGATTACACGTTTTCAATAGCGTTGACCAAGATTTCCCGTACAAATCACTTGAATAGTTTCTTCTTCCAAATGACCTTTTTGCAATATTCTTCTTGGTTTTTTCTACTGTAGAGCTTCGAAAAGCTGGAATGCAATTATGAATAACTCTCTATTATATTTTGGCTTTACTATCCTGTCGAGTTGCAGCTGATTTAATCGTATTCCACATTTAATTATGAGTTGATACTTTTTTTCTTGTGTGAAATGAGTTTCACCTTTTTCTTACATTAAATGAGGTATCCTTTTATGTGTTTAAATGGAAAAAAAGTATGAATGGAATATTTTGCAATTTTAAAAACGTGATATTTCTAAGCAGATGTTTGAATTATAATGTTGCGAATATTCTTGGATTACTGATGTTTTTCTTTCGGAAAAAGAGTTGCGCGTTCAATTCAGACTCTCGTAGGTTTGGCGTAGATTAGTGGTTATTCTAATGAGCTTGCAGTGAATGTCGCGGGTTCGAGCCCTGGTGCTATTGAAGACCCGCCTTGTAGAAGTAGTCGATGCTCGTTAAATTTGTCGAGTCTCAATGTCCTCCGGTTGTAGTGGTTTGGTAGTTAGGAGTGGAAGGAGGGATGTAGACTTAGGTGTTGCCCTTGGCCGTGGTTCAAATTTAAGAGGTCCATAGCATTCATGCAGTTCTACAGTGTGACGTCAATATCACTGTATCTTGACCGAGGCTCAGAATTACGAAATCCGTTGCCAATATCCCTCATGCCGCTTTATAGTGCGACGTTAGTAAAACTCATTCGTACATTTGGGGAAGACAAACATAAAATACTTTGGGATATATTGTGTCCTTTAAAATTAACCGGGGGTGGAGGTGTAGCTACCGCTGTATCAATGATACAGGGCCTCCAATTACAGGGACTCCGACACATGTAATTTTCTGACACTTTCAAAAAAGTTTTATTAATGCGCCGTTTTTGTTTATTTTCCAAAAAAGGGCTTCTAAGGACTTTCGATACAGGATCACTCGGACTAGCCACATCAATGAAATTAAAATCTTTTTTCTCAATTATATTATATCTCATTGGAAAAGTTGAGGGTACACTTCCTTCTACACTTACTTGAATTCGAAAATATCTTGTGGTCATACTCGTAGCCGACGTTACTTCTGTTCAATTGTCAATTCGAGTTTTACAAAAACTGCAGTGCAGAGGTTAGGTGTACATTGAATCTGTAGAGGCTCAAAATCATTACATTGGCGTAGTGATGAGTGTGGGATACCTGCTCAGCTGTTATCCTCGCCACTTGGCTTGGATATTACTTGACTTCAAAATGCCGACTCCAATGAGCCTCGAGTAGTTCCGGAGTGTGACGTTAACAAGCAAGCAATCTTAACGAAGGGACGTAAGACACTCATTGAATGGCGAAGCGTGATGTGGAAATTAGGAGTGTGATATATCACCTCCACTACCTTCGACACTTGATTGTAATGCCGAATTCTAAGGTTCACTGTCCATAATTGTAGCCTTTAAAGTTGGCCCGCGAATGTCTATTATAAAAGAAGAGTAATCTAATATGGAATGAACCTTTTTTTAATTAAACAGAAAAAAATCGCATACGAAAATAGTATAACAGCAAATAATTGTTTTACAGTTGCTCATTAAGTATTTTTTTCCCCAATTTATTACGCGGCTTTTCAATATCTTTCCTTCATGGCTATCTGCGAGTACGAGTTTTCGTATAGGAGAAGCTTACGGACGTGATCACCGGAAGCCATTATTTCTTCCATCGCATGGTCTGGATGCAGAAAAGGTCGAAGAAGAAATGTGTATTCACGCACGTGTGCTGGAACAGTCTTTATTCGAAATTATGCTGAGCCAACCAAAAGTACCTATCGAACTCACGTTTTTCTTCATAGTGAGCGCTATCAATAATAATTTTAACTTCTACTTAGCCGCAGCGATCATTCTTTTAAACAACCCCGTGGTTTTGCTAGTAGATCGGGAATGTTGAAATCACTGTCACACAGAACGGATCTGATATTAGTTTTTGTTTTCACATTTTTAGTCTATATAGTATCATTTATTTATAAAGCCATATAAAATATTTTAAATAATGAGAGAGAAAAAAGGAGATTTTCAAAATTGGAAATTTCAAGATGCATGGACAGATAAATACTGTTTTATCTATTACAATGATACTGTCACATGCTTAATATGTAGTTGCAAGATTGCTGTGGCAAAAGAGTATAATTAAAGCGGCATTATGAAACAAAGCATAAACATTTTGCATCTATGAAAGGATATGCACGATCGCAAAAAATCGAACAATTCAAAAAAACTTTTAGTAGTCAAGCAATTTTTTTTCAAAAAAGTACAGTTAACTTTTAAATTTATATGGGGAAGTGTGAGCTTAAGTGTCACTGAAATTATCGCTATAAAGAAGGTCGGCCATTCACAGATCGTGATTTTGATAAAAGTGTTTAATTGCATATGAAAAACTTTGTCCTGAAGCAAAAAGTAAATTCAAAAATATAAGTTTGAATAGAATGACTATTCAAATAAGAATTCAACAGTTAAATGAGGACATTGAAAATCAAGTAAAATCAGCCACTTCAAACTTTGTATATTTTTCTTTAGCTGTTGATGAATCTACAGATCGAACATCAGTTAGTCAATTGCTTTTGTTTGTTCGTGGAATTGATAAAATTTTTTGTGCTACGGAGAAACTTCTTTCCAGTTTGATACATTTGTGCTATACAACTTCCTTAAACATGATCCATTGTGAAAGCATTACCACAGATTGAGCAAAATCAATGATTGGCACGAAAATTGAAATGGTTTCGCTGCTAATTGTGGTGCAGAACTGTTGCAGGTTTATTGCACAATTCATCATGAGAATTTATGTGGTAAAGAATTAGGATTTGCAACCTAAATGCAGTGTGTATCTGAAGCAGTTAACTTTATTCGTAGTAATGCCCTCAAACATAGTCAATTTACCGAATTTTTAAAAGATCTTGATGATATACCTTCTGATATTCTTTATTGCACAGAATTTAAATGGCTCAACCGAGGAGTTACCCTTAAGCGTTTGATGGAACTATTTGGTGAAATTGTTACATTTCTGTGGTAAAAATACTAGAAGGTTAAAAGAAGTAAGTTTCCAGTATGATTTGGCCTTTTCTTGCAGAAATAGCAGGCCATTTGAATGACTTGAACACAAAGCTACAAGGAAAGAATCAATTCATTTTTCAATTGATAAATAACGTAAAGGCATTTAAACAAAAATTATGTTTATTTCAAAACCAGCTGAAAACTAAAAATTTTGCACACTTTCCCTACGGCCAAAAAATGCATGAAACATTTCCACACATGAAGATGCAGAATGAGGAACAAATTCAAATCTTGCGCAACGCATTTGCTGATCGATTTTTAGATTTAAAAAGTGCCAAACTAAAATTGATGTTTTTTCTTCTCCATTTTCTGTTGATTTAAATCTAGTGGATGAGAGTATGCAGTTAGACTTAATTAATTTACAGAATTCTGATGTTATCAAAAATCAATTGAAAGAAAAATAGATATTAAAATTTTATAAAAACTTATCCGAGGATTTTTTGTACTTAAGCAAAATGCAGCTGCATACCCCACTTTCCTTGGCAGCCCTTGCATTTGTGAGCACTCTTTCTCACTACTGAATTTAAACAAATCAAAAATAAGAAATAGAATAGGAGATGAGAACCTTTCTTCTGTTCTACGTATTGCCACAACAATCTTAAGCCTGACGTAAAATCAATAGCTTCAAATATTCAGTTCCAGCCATCTCATTAAATCTTACAAATTTAAGTACTAATTTTTTTCAAAATTTAAATTGTGTTCTCTATATAATTAGCAAAATTTTTTCTTTGTTATATTGTCACGTAGAAAGGAACAAGGTGATGTTACCCAATACAAGATTTATTTTGTCGTAGAGTTTTACACGGGCAGCACCACAACTGAAGACCTATCCAGCTGCAGTACTTTTATAAAAACCTGGAGGAGAGTTCTAGAATAACTACCAGGGGAAAGATTAACATAAATTCACTTTATATAATTTGCAAATGTCCGTTATAATAAATAACGAAATTTATGATTAAATTTAACAAACAAGTATCTGGGAGGCTCGATCCCGAGCCACCTGCCTGGTAGAGCAGTGCTCTAACCGTTCGGCCACTCAGAGCGTATCAGTTTGTGATAATATAATTTCAAGTTTGCCACCTTTTTAGCAGGATTTTTTTTTGAGCCAAAGTATTTTAATCTTTCTGAAAGTGTGTTTCATTCATTTATCAACTGCATAATGTGTACCTGAGTAAGTAATAATTGTGATAAATGCATAAACATTGTCATAAAACAGTGTTTTCACGGTTGTAACATATTTGCCATCGCGTAATACTTTGGCCCTCGATATGATTCTATTAAATTTTTTGGCCCCTCATCCTAAAAAGATTGTTTATCTCTGCTATAATGTACACTAGCTGAATGACAATAAAATTCTCTAATTTCAAAATGTGATAATTAATTTACAAATCAATATTAATGATATTAAAATAAAACAAATTCTTCAATATCAGCTATCTTCTAATTTAGTACATCAAAACAGCAAAATAATAATATTTATATAATATTCATTATTAATCAAAAGGAGTTTCAGCAGTTAACATGAAATGGATTTATAAAACAATTCAAATACGTTTAAATAGAAATACCGTTCATAATTTAATTCATTCACTCTGAAGTTATCAATAGTACAAACTTGTTTACACTTAGTAGAAGTACTTGAAAATATTTTCCAAAAATTTTAAATAAAAACATAAATGTAAATACTTTATCAATGACATACAAGGTCTCAAATGTTATATAGTAATACTTCGTAATCAATCATATACTTTCAAAAGAATTATTTTTATGTTAGGCATAAAAAGAACAGAAAAAAAAATTATTATAAGAATTGCAATAATTTCTTGATAACAAAACCATATACGTGTTATTAGCATAAAATTCTTAATTAGGAAGAAAATATGCACTCATAAATAATTAACCTTCAATTAGCTTTAATCAGATCAACCGATAGAATGAAAATTTCGTTTTCAAAAGATTAGGAAAACTGACAAATGAATATCAACTTTAATTCAATTATGTTGTTTTCCTGTAACACACAATATATACTACGAATAATAATAATAATCTTATACACACACACAATAACAGAGCATGATTATTTAGAATAAACAACACTTATCTGTTAACAGGTTTTCTGGATGAAAATATTCATTCGCAGGGTGCGAATCCTCTTATTGTCGGGATGACAAACACTTCCACCCCTAAGGCTGTGGGGGGGGGGGGGGAGCTGGGGTCGAGCCGACGTTTAGGCGCCAATTGTCACTGCCACTTACGTCATTACTTGGGGGTAACCAAAAGTAATTAATAGAATCTCGGGGTAAATTAATATATTTAATGACATAAGATAGCACAGTTACAAAGAACAGACACTTAGACAATTACAAGACAAACATTTAAAGGAAATAAGTGAAAATAAGTAAAGTTTACATAGTCCAGGATTGGACATCGAAATGGGGAACGCACGCTTGTCCAGATCCAAACTCTCTCTGACGGTATTACAATGTTTCGTACAGTCACACTTCCGGTCCAAGCCCATATTGTAATGGCGGCATCTACATTTCGGTCGTGGAACTATACCGTGCGTTACAACCTTTAATAATACACAAGACTTTCGAAGTAAAATCGAAAATTGTTCCCGTAATTAATTTGTAAATTATTCAACTATGATTTTAAATCATTTTGCAGAAATTGTTATTACAGTTTTGAATTCTTGGATACTTTTTTAATCTATTTTACCCTATTTGAATAAAAAATATTTCTAGTTGTTTGCCGAAAAAAGAATTTTTTTATGCAAAAAAAAAAAAAAAAAAAGGAAAATCTCATACAAGTAGGGATTTAAAATACTTCAAAAAAAAATTTATATACAAAGATAAATAAATTTCAAGTAATCATCCTATTTTGCAAAGTTTTCGAAATTTTAAAATTAATATATTTTTCAAATTCTTATTCTTTTGGCATTAAATTTTATATTCGAGTAATTCCTTTACCAGAATGAGCATGTTGCCAATAATCAATTTAAAGGTTTAGATTGGAGGTTAAGAAACGATAAGGTCTTATACTCCTTAGGGTTATTAAAGAATTTTTCTTCAAATAAATGAGATGAATTAGGGAAAAAATAGTGAAAAACACTGAATAAATTCGAAAACTAATTAATGTTGTCATTCTGAGTGACAATATTTAAACTTCACGTTATCGTCTGCGTTTTAGGCTGCGCTACGCGGTATTTGTCGAAATTGATTGATATCGAAACCGCTATCAAGAAAAAATGTATCCGAAAATCTCCGAGGTGGGTGGGAAAGTATAAATATTATACTTTAATTTGCAGCATGTGAAAATTATTGTGAATAAAGAAAAGAAATAGAGAGAGCATTTGATTTCTTAAAATCTATGATACTACCGTAAAATCCGGCGTATGACGCGCACCTATATTTTCAAGAAGCATTTTTTAATTTTTTAGGTATATTCTCTGTTTAACGTTCACCCCCTTTTTTTTTACGAAGGAAAACCTGAAATGTACGTACGCGATGCTCTTATGTTTTGAAGTAATTTATTCCAGGTATTATCCCAGAATTTTGAAAAAATAGTATACTTCTAGAAATACACCCCTTAAGTTCATTAGGCGCGTCATTCCTTTTAAATAAACAAAACTCCGATCTGTGTAGATGTCTAATATTTTTTATGCTCATCTCTCTTTTTTTAAAAAAAAATTTTTGAAGCTATTATTTTTATACTCGGCGTAAAACGCGCACTTCTAAATTTTGATCTTTTGTGTTCAAAGTGTGCGTTATACGCAGGATTTTACAGTACTTTGTTTTTTTTAAAAAATTTTATTGAATGTTACAATTTGTTTAGTTAATTTATATTTTATGATATTAACAACAATAATAAAATTGTAAAATAACTAATAATTTTTACTATTAGTCATTTTAGCAAAAGTATTATGTTTAGATTTTAGGCCAAAAAGTATTTTTTTATTGAAACTAATAAATATTTTATATTAAATATTTTATAAGTACTTTCATTTCCCAAGGGTATTCCTTATTTATTTAAATATCTCACTTTTCAATTAGTTTTAAATAAATCTTTTTTTTAATTCAAAAATCCAGTATAAATATTTTTGTCATTCAGGAATATATCCTTATTATATATTTTATTGTAATTAGTAGTTATTGCTCTTTTCAAGAACTAGAATCCTTTTTTATAAGTATAATTACGCAATGGGAAGAATTGTCAACTAAAAATTGTAATTCATTCACAGTTTGAAATTTTTAAAACAAATTTCTTTCCTATGAATAAAGCTGATACTTGCGGAAGAACATAGAAGTAAATATTTATTTAATACTCCTGTGTTTAGCTTCTAGGTATATTCAGGGACGTCTCAAGACTCTTTGGGGCCCTGGGTCCAGAAAAGCTTTTTGAGGCCCTATACAAAAGTAGGCTCTACCCGAGATCTTTAAAAGTAACAGGTCTACGAATCGCATGCCTAGTCGCCATTTCAGGAGGTCATTCGAGAAAGAGAGACAAGTGTGCACACGACTCGCAGTCTCAAATATCTAGCCACCCATCGGCTCGACCCATGGCTGCATTTCGACTCAATGAATTTCAGGATTGTTCATGGTATTAAGCCTAGGTCTAGGCACGGTTATCACCAGGGGCGGATTAAGCGGGTGCCGAACCTGGCGGCCGCCAGGGGCCCCAAGCTTGATGAGTGCAAAGGCCAGCGACAAACCAACCACGCCCCCTTGGAACAAAAAATGAAAAGAAAACAAAGTTACAATGAAACCCCCGCTAGAAATTTATCGGCATGCAAGAGAAATCCTAATGGAGAAAAATTTTGAAAATATTTTTAACAATACCGATATCGAAGGCATCAGGTGAATGATCTTTTTTAGTTTTAAAACGTGTTAAAAATAATTTAAGAAGTACTAGGGGAGAAAAGATAAATTGAACAACATGGCCATATTATATACAGAATAAAATGTTTAGGACAAAATAGATATGGTAAAAATAATTCATGAATTTGCCAAAGAGAAATCAAACTGTATAGCAAAACTGTAAGCTCTTAAGTAAGGTTTTTAATATTTTTTTTATATATACAGTTAAGATTTTTCTTTAGCCGATGAGTTTTATTATATCACTACATTTTATTTTGAGAATTTAAAGTAAATGACTCTTTTCACTTTTTTAGTTTTTCGACTCTTAAGCCCATGGGCCTCAAACCTTTTACCGCCAGGGGCCTCCAACTACCTTAATCCGCCTCTGGTCATCACATAATATTACAGTCTTACCACATTTGCCAGTTTTGACAAGCAGTTTTAAATTCGCTGTTTTTCGGAGAATATATGCACGAGACTACACTAGAATTATCTAGATCATGATCTTATTAAGAAATAGTCGAAAACAAAACGAGGACCTGTCCCTGGACCCAGTTGGCCCATGACTTAAGGCGTCTCTGGGTATATTTCACTGACATTTATTTTGAAAAATCAAATGCAATTTATATTATTTATCTTAATAACTCATGATAAGCTTCATTAATTTCTTTCTAATTACTTGCTTCAATGACTGTTCCTATTTTTTCTTAAAGCCGTATTAAAAGAAAATATATTTATTTAAAATAAAATTATTTTTAAATCACAGCAGCAGATGGCGCTTCAAACCTATTTATCCAGACAATTTTGGAATTAAAAATAATCGAACATGGAAAATTATGTTTTCTTATTTAATATCTTTCTCAACATTCTTGCTTCATTTAAAAAAAGGACTCTATGATTAAACAGCAAAAAATTTTTGAGAGAAGAGGGCCAGTAAAAAATTTTTGAGAACAAGTCCGCGCGATTAAATAAACAAACCGTTAAATGGAAGGCTCGGGCAGGAAATGAGTAAACGTCTATGATTCACCCTCACAAAGGGTATTGAGCGGCCAATTACATTTTTAATGGTTTATTGTGTTGGATCTTCCTTTAGAGAATATTTTTCTGCTCCTTTCTCACGTGAATAGATGGGAAACTTGCCTTCAGCGGGAAAATTCAAATAACACTCATCCATGATTGTTTAAAAATTTTAAAAAAAAATCAGAGAGAGAGAGGTAGTTTTTGTAGTTTCATGTAGTTAATGTACAAATAAAAATAATACAATAAACACTAAAATATAAATTAGGTTATTTAATAAAAACAGTTTTAAAATATTGAGGAAGTATTTTGAATTACACAATAAAACTGATATGTTTCATGTGTTTCAAAACTTGCGTTGTGTGGTTTTTCCTTAATTATCATTTTAATATAAAAATAATAACCTTTATTTCACAGTGAGTGCAAATATTCCCCCCCCCCACCTTCCTTAAAGACTGTCCAGTCAGCGGCAGGGGGTCTAATGGCCAAGGACTCGCGGCCAGCTTGTCCGAGCGCCACTGAACAGCCACCGTGTAGAGAGGCGGATACACAATAAATCTGTCGAGACTCAAAAACCTACCGTTGGCGTGGTGTGGAAACTCGGAATGGAGTAACGGTGAATGTTAGGGACCCCTTGCAAAGTCAGGTTTTGTTTCATTAATAGAAGTATAGGTACGCGTTATATATACGCTTGACTTTCTGCAGATGTAGTTAAAAGTTTCATTCATCACATTAGTGCTCATGAATATTTAAAAAAAATACAGTTTTTTTTGTCTTTATTACATTTTATAATAGTGACTGCGGTGACCGAAATGGCTCCAAACTGGCGTTGTTCTTGTTGAATTGTGGATTCGAGCAGGGGCACTTTAAGGCATGGGCAAACTGGGCCAGGGTCCAGAGCCTCGTTTCGTTCTCGACTCAGTCTTAATAATACCTTGATCCAGATAATTTTCATAAAAGAATTTTCAACAAAAAAAAAACATTTTTTAAGAATTTCGATTTAACATTACTTTTTAGAAGGTATTTGACATCAATTTTTGCATAAAACAAGTCATCGATTTGATTATAAATATTGAGCTGATGTTTTTAAATTTGACTATATAAATGTTGATTGGGGTTAATCTTATCTTTCTGAATTCTCGCTATTTTTCATTAAAGAAAATAATTTCCCGCATGAGTAAGTTTTTCCGAACATATCCATTCTTCGCACAACAAACGATAAATTT
Source organism: Trichonephila clavata (assembly GCA_019973975.1). NCBI lineage: Eukaryota > Metazoa > Arthropoda > Arachnida > Araneae > Nephilidae > Trichonephila > Trichonephila clavata. The sequence continues at coordinate 92,317 of BMAO01026699.1, forward strand.
TAGGAAAAAGATCTACTGATACGAATATGTATAAAAATTTGAATTCCAACTTCTATATATATATAAATAGATTTTTGTTTCCACAAATAATCACATTGGATTTCAATTCATTTATTTATAAGCTTTTATCAACAATTTCAATATCAATAAATAAAGTAAAAGTGTGAAATTCTAACTCACAGCTCTTAAAATGAATAATTCCGTTTCAAAAAATTAAATTTTGTGAGCGTATTCAGTAAATTTTAATTTATGGGACAGATATTGACAGCTTTCAAAGGAGGACAAGTTTTCTTTTTCTATTTATTTTCGCCAAATAATAATATTTAATATTATCAAATATAGTTGTAACATGATTTTTGCCTTAAAGCTTAAAATTAAGTTGATTAAGATGGTTGTAATATCGACTGAGAAAGCCAGGTCTTTTATCCATTGTTCAACTTTTAATTCAGCACATTCATAATATTTTTATTTCCAAGAAAATTATAATTTCGTCCAGCTTATTGAAGAATTATTTTAACATGATTTGCAAGCCATTGAATTTCCATATATTATGTTAGATTGTTGTATTCATTTTCTATATCTTCTAGAAATGAAGCTAATTTACGATGATTAAGTCTATGCCCTCGAATATAATTTACAATTTTGGAGACTATTTTTAAAGCATACGTTTAAAACTTTGGAGCACTGTACTTGCTGGTGTATAATACAATAAAAATGCTCAAAATTATTTTTGCCATGGTGTTTGTATATTTCTTTTAATTTTGCAGTAACTCCTTTAGTAATATCAATCATGGTAGGCGCACCATCATTCAAGGCAAACCAACTTTTCCAATGGTAACTTATATTTCTTCAAAACAGCTATAAATGCATTAAAAGTATCAGCTCCAGATGTTGCATTTTGAATATGAATGCTTTCCAAAAGTTCTTCAGTTATTTTCAAATCAACATAGCATTCGTGAAAAAAAGCGACTAGCTGAGTGAAATTTCGAATATCTGTACTTTCATCAATATTGCAATTAAGTAGGCTTGAAATGTTGATATTGTTAAATTATGCTGATTTCTCAAATTCTCGGCTATTTCATCAAAACTCTGTGCTACTAACAATATAATTTGCTTTGTTTGTGCTGGACATACTTCCGGTGTTTTAAAAATAAACATTAATTAATCAATTCCTTTTTCAGTAAAGGATTTCAATCCGCTTGCGAGATTAAATGTAGTAATATATAACTTTTACAGCAGCTATATAGAGCTGAGTGAATATTAACGTCGCACTGTTTAGCAACACGAGGGCTTTTGGCGACGGTCCATGTAATTTTGAACCATGGTCAAGTGACGTGGACCACACCTGAGCTGGCACTCCCCTCTCCTAACTACCGCACCACACCAACGGGAGGACGTTTGAGCTCTCGACAGATTTATCGTGCATGCCTCCCCTACACGGCGGGTCTTTAGTGGTACTGGGATCGAACTCATGACACGCCAGCCATGATCCGATACCTAGACGACTTGGCTACCGCGGCCCAACTATATAGCTAGTGTGCTTTATTATTTTTGAAGAATTGATCTCAACTCGGACAATTTGTCTTCACAAAGGTTTGCTAAGTGTTGGTCAAAGTTTACTTCATGAATTGTGTCACAGTGTGCCTTTTAAGAATATATATTTTAGCAACTGAAATAGTTTTTAGGTATTTGGAATATTTGAATTTTATTTTGAACACAAAAAATATTACAGTGGTCATTTTCTTGAAAATTACGGCACTCCTTTTGAATAGATCTTTCTTTACTCATTGTTGAAATTTGATTGTGCTTTCATTCGCAAACGCGATTAAGTATATACTTCTCTTTATCGTAACCATCCCGAATATTTTTTTAAACTTTAAAAAACATCTCTGATTGCGTTTTGCTGATTGGGCACTCCAAACAGAAAAAGAGGAAGATAAATAAAAATCGCACGCACGAAGAATCGTGTACCATCCATAGTAAAGAATATGCATTTCAGAATTGAATAAAAAGTCATTTGTTAGGGTAAAATAAAATGAAAACGTTTTATGAAATATATATAATTTTTTTTTAAATCTAAAGGCCATTTCTATTATTAAAAAGACTTTCTCTTAAAATAAGAACAGGTAACAGGCAGATATATATATAAAGATCCACCTCAAATAAATTTCAAAATGAAAAAACTTGATATTTAAAAAATTTTAGGAGTCAGCGAGCCACAACTTTCGTACTGGTGGGCCACACGAGGCCCGCGTGTGTTTGACACCCCAACATTCATTGTCGATTCTGAGATGTGCTGAACTCACTCTCTCGCAGACCTCATAGATTCGACCGACTTCCCAATAACGGTGCATGGTGGCAGATGTCATAATACAGCATTTAGTCTATACCGTTTGAAATTCTCATTTTTTCGGAGATTATGTTTAGAAATGGTACTGAGGGGCCGAGGCAAGGAGCCCCACGAGGCCGAGGCACTGGGTCCGGGCCCATGCCTTAAAATGTCCCTGGATGGGGTATATTATATTTTCACTGAAAACATAAACATAAAAGTTGTCATTTAAGTGTACTTAATTAAATTTTTAAAATTGTTTATTGTTCTTATGAGCAAAAGACAGCAAAATATATAAACATGGAAAATATATGTGTATTTAATTCGCGGAAATAGTCTGATTTTATGTTTCACTGTTTTAGTCTTGAAAAAACACAATTCAATAAAAAGATCAATATATTAGAACATCCATAAAAGCATAAATTTTGTATAATTAAGGTCAAATAAATGTTTTGGTAATTTCTATTTGATTTAATGTGTGCTAATTTTTAATTGAATTCTTCATATTTTTGAAATTTTGGTAAAATTATAGAGTTTAGATAAATTAATTCTCCTGCGGCTAAACTATAAATTTTTTTGACTATGAAATCTTAATGGTAAGGGTTTAAATAAGGTGAATGTGTGAGAGAGTGTGTGTGATTCCTCCAAAGGCTAACGTAAAAAATCATAGATAGATCTCAAATTTCGTACAGGCTGAAAAAATTAAAGCAAAGTCAAAGGAATGGTTGAATAAAGTATATAATAGAAATATAATAGCGCACACATTCTTATCACAACATAATATTATAATAATATATTTATAAATATCTTATTGTGTTGTGAAGTATTCACGCGCGAATATTAAAACTTCTAATCAGTTCCCAAGTAGATAATTCCTTTTTTCGAATACCGACTTGAACATAATTCCCCCCCCCCCTCCCAGTTCCTTGGGTGAAATCGCTTCATTTCCCGTGACACATGTCGCCGGTGACGTCACGCGGACGGTTGACAGTGAAATACTTTCACTCGCTTTTCAAATATTGACGCTCGGTTTCGCTTTACTTGACTCTCTTTGATGACGTCACTGCGTGAGACGAATGCGTAACCTTGTCCGAGCGAAGGTCGATGGACGATAGGGTCATATGTGGGCGAAGTGTCCGGGCAGGAAATGTGACTAAAACCCGATGAAAATGTTAATGGAATCCAATTGACGTAGAATTGCGATTATTCAACAAACGATTTTTTTTTATATCGGAAATAAAATTCATCTGACTCAATATTTTTGATAGAATTGCTTTTTTTCTAAATTTTTTGTCTTTTGCTTAGTTTTTATTTTTAAAAAAAAAAAATGCAAGTTCAGAGAAGGGGAGGGGAGTCCATCCTCCCTTTTGAAATCTTATTCCTTATCAATTTTAAATAAAGCCTAATTAAATAGTTCGGAGGGAGGGAGTTTCAAAAATTAAGCTTATTCAGTATTTGTTGATATATTTTTTTTACAAATAAAAGAATACTGAACTATATTTGATTTCGTTTTACGATACATTGTTTTTGTAGATAAAGCGTGGAATACAAAACAGCTGCGTATTTTTGATAAATTATCTGACTAATTTGTTAAAGTACATAAAATTATTGGATTAATTATATAAACTATTTAACTAGTTATATTTTACTGAATAGTGATGGACTAATCGCGTGAAAGTATTAAAGACGTCATATTCTGCCTTTCGGGGATTTTTTTCCAAATAGCCTTATATTTTATATGTTTTTTAAAAAAATTAACAAAACTTTTGTTCTATACTGATCTATTTCTGCAATTTTTTTTATTACTCTTCAATTAATCTAGCAAAAATAATATATTCCATTGTACTTTTTTATTTATTGATCTATTCGTAATGCGAGATGTGTATTTTTCCGACAGACTGTAACCACACATTTAACTGCTTTTAATCTGTAAAATACGGTAATTAAATTTTTTTTTATCGTCTATTATTCGAGTTAGTTTACAGAATGCACGTAGTTCAGTGGTCTTCTAGCTTTGTCAACTCAGGAGCCCTTAGAATTGTAAGGTTTTGGGAACCCCCCCCCTCTCTCTCTCCCAACCCTAGAGAATACATCTTTACATATTACTTATTGTAGATCAATATGTTATAGATTCTTTACGTAAAGGCGATAAAAGGAAACTTTTGTATTTGTTATTACAATTTTTTTTAAAAATATCTCTATATATAAAGGAGAAAAGGGACTCATCACGATATCTCGGAAGTTATTAGACCCACAGACTTGAAATGCGGAATGCCTTTCATGGAGTAGAGATCCACTAAAAGAAAGGACTTTGTGAAAATCGACTCATAAGGGGCATTGTGAGGGATTAAGGGGCGTTATTGATAAATATTTTCTATTTAAAAAAAACTATTAGACATACCTGCTTGAAATTTGGTAAGCATTTTTCTTTTGCTAAATAGCGATCCATTATGAAAGGATTTTACGGAAATGTACTCCTCGGGTAAGCTGGTGTGTTACTGGGGCGTATTGAAAAGAAAAAAAAACCTGTTTTTGAACTACTAGAACTATAATAATAAAATTTGGTTTGCATGTTTTTTTTTAATTGAAATTTGCTAAGAACGGCTCTTTTGGAAATAAACTGAAAATGGGGTAAAAATTCCGTTTTTGCTCTATTAGATTTAGACTTGAAATTTGACACGCATGTTTATTTTACGGAGTAGAGATCCACTGTGAAAATTGGTTTTGCGAAAATCCACTGGGTTACACTGGGTTACGAGAGCTCAAAAAATCATTTTACTTCAATTTTAGAAATTATTAGAAATTAGTAATTAAAGTCACACAAATACAATTGTTATTTTGATATGGTACACAATTAACAACATAGTGTATTATTAAAATTAGGATTAATGTAATTCTTTTTTGTTTTTATTTCCCATTTACAGAACAATAGCACACCGCACATAGGTACTTATTTATATTTCTGTTTATAAGATATTCCTTTAGAACGATCCTTTAATCTTTTAAATAATTTTGGTGTAAAGGTGAAAAGTAATTTCAACGAGCTGTCCACATAAAACGCCACAATTTGAATTGATTCCGTGTTTGCCATTTAGCACTTCTCAATAAAATATATGGAATGTCGGTAGATGGTTCTGCGTATATTTCTCTTGTTAACCATTTTTCTTTTTTCCAGAGACGGAGCGGCGTGTTCGTGCCAACGATCCTGACTTCAATGCTCAGTTCAAGTATGCCGTGAGTAGCCCATTTCTGATTTTACTCCCTCAAGTTTCGAAACAACGATTGCGGGTATTCAGAAAACGAGGGGGAACGTTTAAACTGTGTTTTGATAATTTCAAGAAATCACGAGGAAGTGATCCATCCATCTCAACCCCCGTACAATTTTAAAGATGAAACGTACAGAATTATTAATAGACCATGTCCAGTGCCAATTTAAGCTCATTTCGGGCTCTGGGCTCGGAAGATCTGCAGCCCCTTTTGGCACTGACGGATCGAAACCTATAACCAGAAAACCTGGTTAAGTACAGCTTATCTGAGCCCCAGGGCGCCCGCCCAAGCACCTAATGGATAAACCGGCACAAACCATGTCAGAAAGGTTTTACGTTTACTGTCAAAAGACTCTGAATGTGTGATTTGAACTGCTTGTACGAGTAGTGACTCTTGCAAGCTTTAACATCGAGACAGTGAGATGGATCACGCAGTTCTAGGAAAAATTTCTTTTGTACAGCTTTTAATAATGTTAACACGCATAACTATTGTAACTAGAGGTAAGTCACTTCCCACACATATCTATCCGATATTTTGTCGTAGCTCTTTCCACTGTCCAAGATCCGCCAAAATGGCCAAGCAGAGGTCGCTTTTTCTTTTCGCACTTTTGATTAGGAGAAGGGGAGGGGGTGCCAGCTCAGGCGTCGTCCTCGTCACTTGAGCGAGTTTCGAAATGACCAGGTCCATCGCCAGTAGCCCTCGTGTGGCTTTGTAGTGCGGCGTTAACATAACTATCTTTTCGCACCTTTCTTGTTGGGCCGTCTCAGGCCTTCTTTTTCACTCCCAATCCATCCCCTTAAAACTTCTGGAGGCTCTCACGCCCCCTTGTTTAAGGCCACTTTAGAAATTCGGTCAGTTCACCCTTATTTAAATTCGGACAGTTTTCACGCACCGTATATTACGGCGTAAATACATACACTTATAATTACAAACTACTTAAAAAAAAATTTTTTTTTACATGTATTCGTCGTATAACGCGTCCCCCCCCTTTTTTACAACGAAACCTAAAACGTACTTGCGCAATGCTCTTTTCTTTTGAAGTCTAGATATTGTGTGCGAGTATAAATGGTAAAAGCATGGAATATGTGAAAATGAACCTAGTATAATTAAAAAGTAGAGAGTATAGTGCATCTAACGATGTAATGGAACCGAAGATGATTACTTATGGGTCAGAGAGTAACAAGTGACGTTGAAAAGATGAAACAGAATTCGGTGATGTGTCTAAAGACCTACCGAAAGAAGAATAAGACGAACTTTTCATGTTATCCACTGTACACAGACCTTTCTTATGTATGTGTGTGGGGGAGGAGGAGAGGGTTTTTATTTTCATGGATTCTCTCAAACTGGTTATAGAATCTGAGAAAATCCGTCAAATCTCCGGAAAATTGATTGAAAGTAATCTTCGGAAGACGATGTGATCGAGCAATGGTTATCTTTCTGTCCCGATAGATCCTTCTTGATAAGGTTGTTGAACTTCACTTGCCATGAAATCATTTTTTCGACATAACTTTCAATAACATCAAATTCATTGTTGTAAGCTTCTTACGAGCAATTCGTTTCGCTTAACATATCTAAAATAGACTAATTTATTGGTCTTAGTGTCTTATTTTTTAATTTTAATTGCTCGAAAGCAATTTCTAAGGCATTTTTATCTAGTTGCTCATTTTCGGCGACTTCTTGTAAATGATTTACAGCCTTCGTGAAGGCTGTCCCAAGTGGCGTGCGTTTTAGTTTTAAAGCAACCATGTTTTACTTTCTAATATTCAAAATTGTTTTTCTAACACTCTTTGCCTACCCGGGGAAGCCAGAAAAATGTCCAATATAAAATTAGATTCTCGAAACAGAACACATTTACAAATTATAAACTGAGTCTATAACAAAAGATGTGGCGACGAGCATTTCTCAGTTAAATAAAACATTTATTATTCTATTTACATGGATGCATAAAAAAGATTAAATATTATCACGCACGCTGAAAATGCCGTCTCCTCCGTCCAAACGCATCTAGAGGAATCATCTCTTTCCCTCTTTCGGAGCGTGTCATCTCCCCCTGTTGCCACCAGGCGAGAAGAGAAACCCAGGCGCTCTCGTATGTCATGTGCTCGTAACTCCTCTTCGTACACTCCCTTCTGTCTCCGTTCGCAATAATATCAACATTTTATCTGATTAAGTAACAGGGTTACAGAGGCAATAATTATCTAGATAATTATACAGTATATTCGGAAGGACACTCTCAATCAGTTCCTTTTTGTCTGAAGAACAGTACAGAAATTGTCTGGCTATTTCATGCATTATGTATTGGGATGAAGTTCTACTTCACCGTTTCCAATATTCAGCAGATGGTTAGAAAATATTTGCTCAGATTGATCATGTTGCAAATGTATTCGAGTGTCAATTATGGTCAATTGAAGTGTTTCCATGTTTCGCCATAAAAACATTTGTTTTAAACATGCGTTAATCTCGTGAGCAAACGTAGAGCAAGGAATGACTGTTAATGTCTGTCGGAAATCACCAGACAGTAGTACGACAGCACCACCGAATACTTTCTCGTTGCCATTTAAATCTTACAAAGTTCTGTGTAATGTTTGAGTGAATGTTTATGGGTCTCGGTACACTTATCCCTGATCATGATTGAGTTCATTTGGAATACTGTAGCTAATCCGCTCTTTTTTTCAATGGTGCACATTACATCTTGTACCTTATGAATGTACAATGGCCGCTTGATGCGGAATGTGCAGTTTTTCCACCATATATCAAAGTGACAACAGTGCCCGAAGATGCAATTGCCAATGCAATTTCCTATTGCAATTGTATTTTCGCAAGGCTGTGTCTGTGTGTGCAAGTTTAGTTGCTTTAGGGAAGGAAAATCCGGAGGTGGGATTAGCCATTCGACCTCATTCCAGCAATACTCAGGAAAGTTACGGAATGTTTTGAAATCCAAATCCAGATTCTCTTTCCCCACCCCGAGAAGTACTCGGTGCCCTCTTTCGACACCCCTACTCCTATAAGTTCAATCCTTGAACGGGGACATTACGGTAGTCCTGCATTATCCGGCAAAGTTACGGGAGTTTCTAAAATCCGATTTCAGAGATTCCTGTTCCACACCCAGGAAAGCTTCTCTCACACTTCAAAAGAATTACAAAGCACGCACTTGCCACGGTTCGCGTAAAATACGTTCGTCTGGCCTGTCTTGGATTGAGAATATTCGGATCGGCAGTCTCGAAATACGTCCAAGGCCTACTTTATGCATCTCTACTTTAAAAAGTTAGGCTGGTGCTGCTGTCCACGAATAGTTCGGTCCTCCGGCATCATCTGGCAAAGTTACAGGAATTTCTAAAATTTGATTTCAGACTTTCGTTCACCATCCCGAATTACACCAGAAACGCACTTTTCCCGCACCAAGACTTTAAGGGTAAGCTCCTGCCACGGTTTGCGTACTAGGCTGTCGTCCTGAATTATCTATTAAAGTTAGTTATTTCTCAGATTCGGATTATCCGTTTTGAAATACGCCAGGGACCAAGTGTTTACGATCCAGTACTTTTAAGGTAAGCCTCTGCCATGGTATGTCCAAAATACGGTCGACCGACATTATCCTGCAAAGTTATGGTTATTTTTGGAAACTGATTCGAAAATCGGATTCCACATCCCGAAATACGCCGGGCGCTTACTTTTCGTGCATTTTGGATTACAACATCTGCTTGCACTGACATATGAGCATTGCGACATTTTGCGAATTTTCTCGTCTTCTTTATATTTCCGGCAATAAAAAAATTATGGCTTCATTAATTGAAATAAAAACTGTCCTATGTTTTAAGTTGGACGAAATGACACACAGTACGCAAAATTATATTATGATCGGTTGAGTAGTGTCAGTCCATCGCGGACACACTGTGACACGTAATTTTTATACATAAAGATTTTTTTTTAATAAATTTAATTTTTTATAATGCTCATCTTTTCTTAATTTTTAAGCTATTATTTTTCACCTAGAGTACAGGGGCATAACTACCGCCATATCAGCCGTATCAGTGATACGGGTTCCCCAAAGTACAGGTGCCCCAACATGTGAAACATTCTGGGAGTTTCAAATAAGTTTTATTAAGGCATCATTCAATTCCTACTATTAGTTCACACTCACTCTCTCTATATCTTTTTTTTTTGTTTAAATTTTCAATCATTAATAAAATACTTTTTGTTCATCCACTCATGTTCAAATACTGTTTTTTAAATTTGTAGTGGATGACACTTGATGTAAAAACAGTTTTTCAAATATTAATTCATTAATTAAATTTAAATAGAAAATAAACAGTAACCCCAACAAAAATAATAGTCCAACACCATACATAGAAAGGAAAATTGTTAATGTGTCCCTGTAGGGCAATGGATCGCGCGTTGGACTTCTAATACAAAGGTCATGGGTTCGAATCCCACCTGGGATTGCCTAATTTCTGAGAATATGATTTCTTTTTACAATATTATTTTATTAGAATAGTTTAATTTAATGAACGAATAAGCAATAATAAACAAAGAAAAGCCCAATACCATGAAAAGAAAAGAAAATGGAAAATTGCAAGGAAAATCACTTTCTATTTTGTCACTAAAGAGTGTGATTCTGTCATACGTATGTATATGTCGCAGGGAAATGATGAAATTAGGGATTTCATTAAATCCCTAAGGGATGTGATTAATTCACGGAAGATGTTAAAATAACGTCTCTTTGAGGTCATTTCCCTGATGTAAGTGATTTCATCAAATCCCTGAACTATTTTATTGAAATGATGAAATGAACAAGTCAGCATCGCTTATTACCACTCCCTTTTACCTTTCCTCTCTCCCTTTCCGTCCCAGGCAGCGCCGGGCTTCTGAAGTTACGCTTCAAAACAAAATTACCTAAATATTATTTTTTATTTAGTTATATTCTTAGCATTATTATCTTTCGATTGATATCACTTTTGTATGCCTAAAAATTAGAAATTGGAAAAAGTTTTATATATAATTGAAAAATATAAACAAACAAATTAGGGAATTCGCTATCACGCACCCTTTTTTGATTAAAAATAAGTTTTAAAAAGGCTATTTTAAAAAGTAAAATAATAACTAAAAAAAGATGTTGCAAATAAAACAGGATATTTCTGAAGTGCTACATTAACGTTATTTCCATTTCTTTTGAAATGCGTGCATGCAAAATTTTTCAATTGAAATATTTTGTGTAACTTGTTTTTATTTAATTTCCAAAAAAGGACCCCTTAGGACTATTATTGATTTAGGCCCACTGAGGATAAGCTGTTCCAATGCTGGCGCACCTGTAATTTTCGATATTTTTAAAGTGCGTGTTGGACGCCGTATCAGCGGTATACAACAATTTTTCTTATTTTAAAGATATGTTTCTTTTTCCAATTTTTTTGTTTTAAATTAGAAAGAATTAGTATCGATAACATCGGATTGTTTTAAGCCGTGTTTTTCACATCTTTCGGTGAAAAAGTTAGTTCATTAAGAGTAAGTTATGGGAAAATGTCATTACTTTGTGTAGGCCCCAACCTAAACCTGTTACATCTTAATGCACATCGCATTCGAGAACAGTTTCGAACGGAGCCTTCAGGTGCATTCTGTCCCTCATCCGTTTGGAATTCAGACAGGTCAAAATGAGAGGAACAAAACCAAACCTGCGCGCATTCGGAATGCTTCTGGAGGTGGCCTTGAAAGGCCACGCGCAGGAACCGGTCGTCCGCTGTCTTCTCGGATTTCTTACGCTTGACCCTTGGAATGATTGGCATTTCCTACAACCACAATTCCTCTGAATATTTTTTCCTTCTCAGCAAAGACTGGTTCCGAGACCGGTCGGGCGTGGGCGATCCCGGAATGAGTTATTGCATCAGCTGTTACAAAACAGCCGGAGTCATGTTCGAAACGGATCTGAAAAAGTCCAGAGCTTTCAAAAGTTGTCTGAGGCTGTCGGCAAGTGAAGCTGATGTTTTGACGTTGTTACCTTTTTTGTTTGGTTTGGTGTCTTCAAACTGTCGATTCACGAAACCCTTGAAATTATACGGTTTTTTTTGCGGTGTACCTAAATAGAATATATCTTAAAATAATATTTAAAGTACATACTTTAATTAAAGATAATTGAAGAAAATGCTTTACATTTTAAAATTTTGTTACATAATATTATGAATTTACTCATTAATTCGGGCTACAGGCGTCGTCTACCATTGCGTATTTAATAACTGGGATATGTGTTTGCATTTTTTACGCACACTTTCGAAGTCTAGGTCTACTGAAGTTATCTGCAGTCGTATTTTATATTCTGCGTTCCTTTGCTTCTATGTTTTGTTTTTCCCCCACATATATATATATCCAAATATTTTCAGCTTAAATACATCGTTCTGAATTGCATTATGATGTTTATAACTGTGTGAAAAACTTCTACATATGTATTCTGCAAATTTGCAATCTAAAATTTTGGAGCTATTCATGCATAAATTTAGACTTGAAGATAGAATCTGTTGATATGTCCGGTAAGTTGTTCCTTTGTTCATTGACGAGCTTTTTGGTTTATCGATGGCCGCGTCGCCTAGTGGTCAAGGTAACGGACTTCTGGCCGACGTGTCATGGGTTCGAGCCAAGAACCGCTGAAGACCCGCCGTGTAGGGAAGTGATGCACGTTAAATCTGTCGTGGCTCAAACGTCCTTCTGTTGGTGTGATGTGGAAGTTAGGAGAGGGAGGTGTTGTCCTCGTCGCTTGATCATGATCCAAAATGACGAGGTCCGTCACCAAAAGCTTTGGAGTAGCTGAACAGTGTGACGTAAATATTCACGTAAATACTCACTCACTGATTTGTCGCGATTCATGCTTGAATAAAATTTAAGATTTTATTTTATCGATAAAATATTTTTTATATTAATTTTTACCATAACTGCCTTGAGAAATTCAATCTTTTATAAAAATCAAAACTTTATTAAAATTTTGGCAGCAAATAGTGATCACTTCTTGCTGAACCCCTATTAAGAGTTCCAGGGAAACCTAGGGCTTCGCGGAACCCAGGCTGAAGGCATCCAATAGCCCTCGTTTTGCACTATAGTGCGATGTTACAAAAACTCTCCCTGGTCATAGTCTCAAACTCGTGACTGGCATTGCCTCTGTGTGGTCGGTAAAGACCCACCGTTTTAAAGGGCTGATGCCCATTCAATCTGTCGAGATATAAAGTCATCAAGTGAGTTGGAAGAGCCAGATTGTAGAGTGGGATACTGATTTAGGTATTGTCCTCGTCATTTGACCGAGGTTCAGAATGGTGAGGTCAATCGACAGTAGGTATCCGTGTAACTTTTTAGACACATCTGTAAATTATTATTTTATGTCTATCATTTTTTGTACTGACATAACTATCAAGAGACTTTGTGTTTCGTTCTATTTTTATTACATTATTTATATACTATTGTTTTTGTTTATTGATTCTATTGGGATGAATGTATTAATAAACGAAGTGCTTGTTATCTTGGTTTTGTACACAAGATTTCTTCTCAGAGGTGGGAGAAAGAGTTACGGTCATTTGAAATCCCGCTGCGTGCAGGAGACGTAATTGCACTTTTCATTGATGTTGTTGTGAGACTGAATTAAAATAGATATGCGTCAAATTTAGATTCAGTTATAAATTGAATTAAAATACATTAAATTTAATATTCATTCTCTCCACTTTTGTTCAGTTGTCTTCGGTTGCGGCTTACTTTTCGTTCTGCTTACTTTGAGAATTTGTCAACCTTTTTTTAATAAAAATATAAATGTCGAGCTCTTTTTTTTTTGAATTTTGCTACAATTGAATAATTTTATCTTTGGATAGTTGGAAAAGTAATGAAGGAAAAGAAACCCAGATTCTATTATTTCCCTCTTGTTTAATTTGCTATTTTATTGTAGCCTCCTTCCATCTTTTATATATATCAAGCCGAATTAGTAAATTGCCTTTGAGCAGTATCAATGTTACGAGCCTCCGAGCTTCAGGGGCCCCAACATATGTAAGCAAAAAAAAAAAAATTGCAGCATGTTAACGGGCATTCAAGAATTTTGGATACAGGGCGCACTCTCATCAAACTCGAAGGACTAGTTACGCCAGTGCCTTAGAGTTTGGTGAAAAGATTGTAATTTTTGTAGCCGGTGGTCATTGGTTCGAGTCTCCGTACCATTAGGGATCATCGTGGGGAATTACGAGGGATGCTACATATTCTGAAGACTCCCAAATCTATTCACGAACAAAATAATTATTACATTTTTCTTTATTCTTTATTTAAGGGATAAAAAAATTAAAAATTTTAGAGTAAAGTATAAATGAGATAATGAATTGCTTGAAATTTGGCTAGCACATATATTTTGTTGAGTAGAAATGCACCAAAAACGGGTTTGGCAGGAATCCACTTTGGAGGAGTTACGGGAGCGTAAAAGATAATTCTACGCCAATTTTAGAAATTCGTCCTGCCTTTTTTAAACTAATAGAAGAGGGTGATAAGAATGTTTTTCAAAACAATCGAACGCTTAATGCTAGACTTGGATATCAAAAATTACATAAATATAAAAAATAGTATATATATTTATATATCATCATGAAATACCCAGCTTAGCTGGCGAATAACGGTTAATATATATATATAATTCTGTGATTTCTCCAACCTCAAGGGAGGGCTTTCGCGACTCCTTTCGAAACGATGATAATTGGGGCGCATAAATAGTGCCATTTTCTCCATCAATAAAGAATCCCCTTTGACCGCTCGAGTGCGCCGGGGCGTCGTTATAGTAACATTCCCGCTCCGCTAACGAAGCGTCCCCTGCTTTTACTGCATCTCTTCAGCACAAGGGAAGGACCGTAATAGGGTACACAGCACTGTTTGGGCCATAAGGACGTCATGCGATATCTATGGGCGTCTGTCGAACAGGAAGAGATAAACAAGGGCCCATGCCGAAAAAAAGAAGACTAAAAAACGTCCTTGAAATAATTGGAAAATACTCTAAAATAAATCGAAAATATTCTGCCCCCACAATATTGCCTTATTGCAATTTATGTAAAACTATGTTATTCGGTTAAATTTATTTTACTCTTTTATTATTATTTCAGAAGCGTTTATGTATACCAGTACTCCCCAACGTTTTTATCACACCGGTTTAAGTTTGATAATATTATCAAACTTAAATCTCGCTAAGGGGGAGATTGATTGCGTTTCATGCGCAAAGATATCGGGCGCGGTAGGGCTTTGGATGACGTCTCTCGGTTATCCCTTCGTCCATGGAAAGTCACACAAACCCGAGAGAGATGAACCACAGCAAATGATTTAATGTTCCTTGGGCAGTCCGTGACCCGGGGAGCACTGTTGATTTGATTGTTCATATGCGTCGTACAACGAAGCTACTACTGGCAATGGACCTCATTTACGATCAAATCACTCGGAAGACGCCTTAACTGGCACTCCACTTTCGAAACTTCCACGATATGCCTTACACTCGTTTTCGTCACTAACGGAACCACGCTATGAAACCTGGATTTAAAGAAACCGAGTTCTCAATTATATAATTATTATATCTTACAGCTATTGTTGCATATCTGAATGCGAATATTTTTTTATGACCAAAGGTCAAAAACATTTTCGAACACACCCTGCATCACGAGATTCATCGCAAAAGATGAGCCCTCCTGTCTCGAGGCAACGAAATGAACTTCTATCAACACTTCTATCGAGTGATTTGTCCGACATTTTTGATGCGCCCCAGTCAACAGTTTCTTTACGTGAAAGTTCTTCGATTGACCTTTTGTAACGCGTTTTGGATGCAGTAAACACACTCAGATAGCACAAGGATATTCTATTTTGCAGGTGAGAAGCAATTACGAGCTAATGGAAGGGAATAATTTTATGCCGTATGTATTTACAAACAGGCTGACGGACTTCTCGGCGAATCCTATCATCGCTTCATACATTTTGTTTAAAAAATTCTCTCCCATTTGAATCATATTTTGAACAAATATAAATCGAAAATCAGGAAAATGCGAAGAGATTTATGGGGAACAAAAAATACTATTCCTTTTCATATTTCCTGAGATTATTAAAAATATATGCAGGAAAGACACCAACATTGTGAAAGGAAAACGTTTGGAAAGTATGTAGTCGAAGGTTTTCTTTAAATAATTATATATATATATATATGTAAATGCTTTTTTTTTAATTCACCTCTTTCAATTGCATTTTTAAGTACAATTATGTTTAATGATTTCCCTATATAAAAATTTGTTATGTGAGGTTTTCTCAATTCCAGTATGTTACTTCCTATTTTATTACCGATTTCATAATTTCTTATATCATTTTTTTAAAGAACAAAAACTTTTATTTAATATTTTTTCTCCATAATCTTTTTAGAGTTCAAAGGAATCTGCAAGGAAAAAATTATTAGGGGAAACCTACTATATTCAAAACCGTAATTTTGAGAAATGAATAATTTTCTTGATATTTAGTGTCAATTGAGTTAAAACAGGCATTTAGAATAGTTTTACGAATATTATGGCAAGAAAAAACTTATTTAGGGAAAATTTTGGGGCAAAAAATGAAGAGTGGGTCATATTTTCAAAATATTCTTTTTTGTTTTTTATGAAAAAAGCTTTTATAATACTTTGTTTATATATAGCTAGGATGACTTTACAGAGAATTAGGATTTCTGAAACATGTAATTTAGAAGTGGATTTATTCATGTTTTAATACATCAGAGTAGAGAAGCCTTTGACAAAAAAAAAATGCCCGTCAATGGATCGTAACTCTGAAAATGGGAATGTTTCACTATTCTTAGTTCAATCCCGGTCCAAACTTTTAAGGCGAAATATTATTATCGAAGCATTCTTCATAAAACGAGAATATTTTGAAAATGACATTCTTTTTTTGCCAAATAATTGCCTTTAAATAATTTTTTCTTGTAACAAAAAATTTTAAATCCACTCTAATTCAACTGTCACTATATATATAATATAAATTTATCATTTATACGCTTTTTCAAAATTACAGTTTAGAATGTCACCTTGTTGATAAAATCACAACCCCGATAGGCCAATGTGGTTCGATTTTGTGTGCAGGGTTGTTAAGTCACGGGCTCTAGGGCTGGTTCCACCGAAGACCTGCCGTGTAGAGGGGCACGTGAAATAGGTCGTGGCTCAAAGTTCTGCTGTTGGTGCTGTGTGGAAATTAGGAGAAGGGGATGGCAATCCAGATGTCACTCTCGTCACTTTATCATGGTTCGAAATTAGGAAATCCATTGCCAACAGTCAATCTTAACAAGTTATATTAAAACTTGACTACAATTTAAAACTGTGCGATAAAACTTGCCTTTATGTCCTTCTCTCGAAAGAAACGTACTTTTTTCAATAAAGACTAATGTGAAGGGGAGGGGGGGGGGTGCAGCACTTTCCCCGGAGGCCTTTGTGTTGGTCTAAGCCTTTTAGGGTTGTCTAAGTTCCCTTGGTTTTTTCCATTACTATTTGTCATGTTGCTTCAGTAAGCAATCAATAAATTCCCCCTCCCTCCTTTTATACTTGAATTTTTTCGTTTATAGCAAACAATAAATTAAGTTGATGGGGAAAACTGGAATAAAGAGAGAGAAAAAACGTGGAACCCATTTTCAGACAGAAAAAGAAATCTTAATTTTTTTGAAATTTACCTTATTGAAATTTATACATTTTTTTATAATACCACGTTCTTAAAATTTATGGTAGTATTTCATAAATCAAACATCCCCCTCTCTATAGTATGTAAAGTGAAAATTCCTATAATAATACTGTATAGACCAGGGTTGGCGAACCTTTATGGATCAACGTGCCATTTTTTCTACAGAAATATTTAATGAGGTATACACGTGAGGTATACAAACAATTTTGACTTTCGATTATTGGGAAAATAATAGTTTTTATTATTTAGCTTTATTTACTACGAAAAAATAAATTTCTAACTGCAAAGTATTAAATGTTTTTTAATATGTGTAATTCAAATTTAAGTAACATATGTGACTTCTGTTAATGCAGATTAAGTGATAAGTAACTTATATTAGGAACATAAGATGTTACTTTTAGAAAAATGAGGTGGAGTCATTTGCCAAACTGTTTCTAGGCGATTCTTTAATGTTATTCATCTCTGAAAATAATAACTCGCAGGCATAGTTCGATGAAAGTATGGTTAAAATATGAAATGGTTAAATGGTTAAATATATGAACCAGCTTCTCAAACAGTTTAATGCGAGTGTAATTGAACTCCATGTTTCCAAAATTTCGTTATTCGCATTTTTACTTATATTGCTTGTTAATCTTTTTGTTTCGACAAGTTTTTGAATCCATATCGAACTAGACATGAAATCAATCAGTTGCATTTCAAATTGTTTAATTTCCAGCCAATCGAATTGGAACGAGTTCAGTTTACCAAATGAAGTCGCATCAGTTTTAATAATAGACTTGAGCGTTTCCAATAATTCTTTGAACTGAGAAAATCTCGCTGAAAATTCCTTGATTGACGAATCGATTACGGAAATATTTTGAACTAAAATGCAAACCGTTTTGTTCGGTGGCATGCCCAAAATATTGTGTCGCGTGCCATCGGTTCGTCATCCCTGGTATAGACGACATGCGGCATATTTTAAATATATATATATATATATATATAAATATATATATATATATATATAAATGTATGTATATCAACTCGGATATAAACAATGAGTGGTGTAATAAAATAGGGGCTGCTCTCTCCAGGGAATAGCGAATTCAGAATTTTTTTAAATGGGTCTGCGGATTGGTATTTTACCAATGCAGACCTAGTACATTCCTTGGGAGCTGATATTTTTTTTAGTGCGGCACCATATAGGTGATATACCAATGACCGCAAGTAATCTTGACGCACAGTTTCCTTCCCATCGGGAGGCCTTTGAGCTCTGAAGATGCGATACCGTGCTAGGAATTAAATTTTGACGGGAGCACCCAAATCAAACAGGCCTTCAAGAGACCTTTTACATACCACATAATCATACGACAAGGATGCTGTCGACTTTTTGCATCATGAAAATCCACCGGCTTGAAACGGGGGCGAACCAGCAATTTTAGGCGTGCAAGGCCAAGTACGCCACCCAACCGACTCTTCAGTGTAGGATTTGTCTCCGTTTGATGTGAGTTAAAATCAGAATACTTGTTGTAATCAATAGATTACCTCAAATTATTTAGAGAGCAACATCCCTTTATCATACTGTAACGCCGCTTTAAACAAATTTCTAGGCAGCGAGCTGTGTGCCCCTAGGCGCCGCCCCATGCCCCATTCGGACCATGCCTAGGGGCCCGGATAAGTTAGACAAACAGATTTTCTGATTGTAAATTTCGATCCTTAAGTGCCAAGGGGTCCTGCAGATCTTCTGCGCCTAGGACCCAGAATGAGCTGATAACACATTTTAATAAAATTACTTTTTCATTTGTTATTTTTAATAGCAAGTTAACTCATATGGCTATCTCATACTGTATAAATAAATGACTTAACACATATGGCAATGGGATACTTTGCTGTGTCGTCGTCATGTCGGCTCTCTCTATCGGATTTCGTAACATCCGCCAAAATAGTCAAGCAGAAGTTTGCTTTTTCCCCCGTACCTTTTCGCTCATCACCCCTTCACATTCCTATTCGTCTTTTTAAACCTTCTGGAAGGGATTCTCTCACGCCCCGTCAATTCCTGATTGATCAAGGCACTCTCGGACGCAGTTCCGAATAGAATTGGCTCTTTCGGGAGAATGTCCCCTATGGCCCACAACCATCTTGTCGCCACATGTGAGAAGTCATTTGGACTGATGTCTCTCTGACGCATAGAACACAATTCCTGGCATTTTCTCCTCACAATAGCGGCCTATCCTGTCCACACATGTGCAGCGCGACCTCTTTTTAGATAGAACAAAAGGGACAGCAGCGGACATAAATATGCTCTATCTATCCCCCACTTTGAAGGAAGAGGCCATATGGTGCATCTTTTCACCTAAGATGCCGGGGAAGAAAAAAAGGGTAGGAGATACCTGGATTGGAAACGATGTTACAATTATAAAAAAACTTTATTGTACTATTTATTTTACAATATACTCATTGTAGAGCAATTTATTTTGGGTTTGGAAGGTGTTCTTTATTTCGTCTCGTATACTGTAACACTAAATGAGTTTTTTTTAAAAAAAATTATGAGTGTCCAATCTTTTATTCATCGGTTATCACATTCTGAAGAATAATGAAACATTGAATTTTCCTTCCAGAATAATTTCATCAAGACATCCAAGTACAGCCTGGTTACTTTTGTGCCTCAAAATCTGTTCGAACAATTCCAACGGTTGGCCAATTTCTACTTCCTCTGTCTCCTCGTGCTTCAGGTGAGATTCTCTTTGCCCTTTCTAAAAACGAAATATGTTGTGTTTCTCAAACATCCAGCGGTTCTGTTACGTCACCATCTTCTCATTTGCACGACTTTATTGCAACAATTATTAAGTAGAAATGAACCCAATTAATTAATGCAGTATAAATCAAACTATTTTACAAATTTTTCGATAAAACCACTCTGACAAATCATTTTTTTATGGATTTTTTGAAATGGGTATTTTGTGAATCTTATTTGGGAGAGCTCAATTCATACTATCAAAAGTAAAGGATGTTTTTACAGATAAATTCTGCTTTTCAAATTTAATTGTAGAAAACTTTTAATAATTTCTTTTAGGTCGTCTAGAAAATTCATGCTGATTTTCGATAAGTGGTGTAAGGACAGTTCCGAATATATTAGAATGATTGATAACGAAGGACTTGAGAACATATTCTAAAAGACTGTATTTCAGACATATTTGGAAGTAACTTCGGTTAAGGTGTAGTATTTGTTGCCAACAGTGGCGGACAAAAGAATTTTTCGAGGGGGGGGGGTTGAAAGTCCACCATTCTCGTATCATACTCCAAAACGCCACTGAGCATATTCTTTTGATTTTGTCGATTGTCGGGAACAAAAAAACAGCAAAAACCAAATTATTGAATATATAATTAGCATTAATCAATAAAATTAATTATTATTAACAAATATTTTTGTTTAATTCGATAGCTCTAACACGTAAGTGGACTGAAGAGTCTCTAGCACATATTGTTCATGACACACAATCACGACACAGTTTTCTTGTGGACTTGCGTTTATTAATTTCTCATAACTTCTGTACATTTACATTGGAGTTGCAAGGCATGCGCAGTTCAGGCAGCGCAATTGGGATTGCGCAGACACAGTTTATACTTACATTACTACAGACACAACAACACACTCTACTCTCTTAATTACACAAATAGCGCTTCGTATGCCGTGAACTGACATACCGCCCCACATTGCACTGGTTACACCATGCAATCACTGTATTAATAATTTACACAAAATATATCTAAATTGTTCATCACTTAAATTCCACAAAAGACACTTAAAGAAATGCACTATATCATTGAAAATAAAATTAAAGAAACAATTTACTTAAATTGATTAAAACACACACAAAAAATAAATTTTATCAACAGTATTTAATCATTTGGCATTGGCAAAACACAAACTTTAGATATGGCTCTTTTACAAGTACTAAATTGAGTTTTCACTTTAACTACACGAATTTTGTTTTTTATGAAGAAAGGACCACAAAAGTCGACACCCGAGCAGTTAAAAGGGTAGTCAGTGGTAACCTTTTCCTTAGGCAGATTGCCCATTATTTGAGATGATATAGAAGGTTTGCATTTAAAACAGATTATACATTTATGAACAATTTTTCTACAAAGATTGCGACCATTGGGAGGCCAAAATTTTTCGCGAACATAATTCAAAAGTGAAAAAGCACCAACATGAAAGTATTTGTTATGCAAATATTCAATTATCATACATGACAGTTTATGGATTTTAGGCAAAATAATTTGATGTTTTTGATTAAAAGGAAAATTTGTATTACCTAATCGGCCACCCACTCTAAGCACTCCATCTGAATCCAAAAATGGATTGAGACTTTTCAACTTACTTTTTGGCAAGATAGGTTTTTGTTTTTCTATACATTTTATTTCTACTGAAAATTCTTGCCTTTGTACACTTTTTATTAAGAAGATCTCTGCTTTCTCCAATTCATCTACTGTTAGTGGGCCACTGGCTTTGACCTTCCTCCTCAGGTTGTTTACGAACCTAAAAATATAACTTAAGATACGTAAAATGGTTAAATAGTTATTACTAAGGTTACACAAATTGTTCACAAAGTCATTCACACAAATGTAAAAAAGTGGCACTTCATTCTCAAGTTTTTCACGGACACTGTTCTTCAGTTCTGAATTGTACGCATCGTTGTTTTCACTAATGTTCACAGGTTTGTTCGAATAATCACTGCCAGATAGAAACTCTGGACCGTTCCACCACATTTCTTAGTTCAGAAGTTTGTCAGGATCTACTCCACGAGAAATCAAATCTGCAGGATTCTGGTTGGATGGCACATGTTTCCATTGCCGTACAGGGAACAATTCTTGAAGCTTAGCAATTCTATTCTGCACAAATGTTTTAAGGTCCATCGGTTCTTTTTGTAGCCAAGACAACACTATCATTGAATCAGTCCACAAATAAACTTTAACTGATTCCAGCTTCAAGGCATCAATCACTCTTTTCACAAGTTTGGACAAAAGGACAGCGGCGCACAGTTCCAATCTTGGAATAGTTAGACTCTTAATTGGTGAAACTCTCGATTTGCTAGTAATTAATCTCACTAAAGTCACTCCCGAATTATTTTTTGATTTGCAATACACTGCAGCTCCATAGCAACGCTCTGACGCATCAGAAAACCCATGAATCTCTATAGATGAAGGATTCTCAATCACTACACGTCTTTGGATATTGATGTTATTTAGGCTCTCTAGCCCAATTAACAACTGGTGCCATTCATCATACACTTTCTTTGGGAGTGGATCTTTCCAGTCAATACTAAGTCTCCAAAGCCTCTGCATAAACATCTTGGCGTTGGACACCACGGGTCCCACAAGACCCAAAGGATCAAACAGTCTCGCAATAGTTGACAAAACGCTTCTCTTGGTATTCGAATCACTAAGTATCACGTCAATTTTAAACGAAAAAGTGTCTCTTCCTGGGTCCCAGGACACACCTAAGGTTTTGGTCTCATTTGGTCTAGAAAAATCGTAGATTCCATTTATACTCTGCGAAAGTTCAGGATGATTTCCCCTGATTTTATGCAATTCCATGCCTGCACTTTTCAAAATTTCAATTAACTGATATCGTAGCTCCTTAGCCTTTTCTAAGGTGTCCGCCCCGCATAAAGCATCGTCCATGTAGAAATTGCTTCGAAAGACTGGTGCTGCTATCGGGAATTTATTTTCTTCATCATAGGACAATTGTTTCAATGTTCGTTGCGCTAAGTATGGGGCACTGGTCGTCCCGTACGTGACTGTTTGAAGCTCATATGTTTTTACTCGGTCGTGTTTATTGTCCTTCCACAATATTTGTTGCAGACATCGTTGTTCGAAATCAATTAGGATCATTCGATACATTTTTTTAATGTCCGCAGTCAGTGCATATCTGTAAGTACGGAATCTAATCATCTGGGCATATAAGTCATCTTGGATGACTCCTCCATTATACTGAATATCATTCAGTGATAATCCATTATCTGTAGGACTAGACTCATTGTAGACCACTCTCACCTTAGTAGTACTTTTTTCGGGTCTATAGACGCCATGATGAGGTAAGAAATAGTTCATCTTCGAATTATTTTCTCCTACTTTCACTTCTTTCATATGTCCCAATTGTTCATATTCTTGCATGAATTCTCTATACAATTTTAGATATTGTGGATCCCTTTCCAATCTAAGCCACAATGCATTTAATCGCAGACACAGTTTATACATACATTATTACAGACACAACAACACACTCTACTCTCTTAATTACACAAATAGCGCTTCGTATGCCGTGAACTGACAATTTTATTAAATTTTACGTACTATATGCGTAGCTCAATCGAAAAAAAAAATCAAGGGTGATGGGGGTGGTTGGGACCTGTGAACCCCTTCCCCTTGTATGTGCCACTGGTTGCCAATATGATCTGCTTTTTTTTTCGCAATTGCATCAAAACACTACTAGAAGACAGAAACTAAAGCTGCAGTTCAACATCAGTTCAGTTTAGTACAGCGTTTCGCTGTAAATAATGGAGACCTTATGCTCCGAGAAATTTGAATATTTTAATAGAGATAACATCATTTGTGGATGAAGTCATGTTTCTTGAATTGTTAAAATACTAGATGTCCAAAAAATGTAGATTAAAATTATTATTATTACATACATTTTTTTTAATCTGAAAATAAATGAAAATTGTATGCAACTATAATTTTTGCTTTTGTTCCACTAATTTTTCCACAAAATTTCCTCTTTGTTCAAATAATTTTTTAAGCCTTTTCTTCTTTTAATTTAGTTTCTTGTTTATAGGTGTGGTGTCATCTTTTGAGATTGTTAAATTGGATGCAACTTTTTTTAAAGTGGATTCAATTGTATTCATCAAGGAAGCAAAACTCGAATTTAATTATGCACCGTATTAAGTTCTGTCGTAAAACGTTGTACTATTTGTTCTAGATTCTTTTCAAAGAAGCTAGTTCTACATAAGTTCTTTTAAGAAACCACAGTTACGGAAACAGTTACAGTAAAAAGCAAAATATTAAAATAAATATAACACTAAACCTACTAAACGACATTTTAAAGAAAGTACTAATAAATCGAAATTCTCAATAAAATATTTAGAACAAATTTAATAATTTTTTTATTGTGTATTGTGTTTTGACTTTAAGATTTAAGAGCTATTACAAAAACATAACACCGATAGAGTAAATTGTAGTTTTAAAAAACTAAAAAACACCTTTTTATAGTTAAACGAACTAAGTTGTATTTAATCTTTTAGTCGCCAAATCTAGATGATCCTGATCTAGTCAATAGGACAAAAACATGAATTATTGTATTGTCATCGGTTCTGGACAAGTGAGCAAAATTTCGAATTAATCTGATCTCTTAAAGTGGGTAAAAATTGAGTTAAAAGATTCCTTTTTATACAAATGCTTATAAAAGGGTGTTAAAAACATACTCTTCTTGTTTTAACGAATTCTGAATTTTCCCAAAATATTTTTTACAAATTTTCAAACGTGCCTTTTAATAATGCCTTTTGAATTGTTTCAAAATGGATGCTGTATAATTTAAAATGCCCATTTTATATTTTTAATGGTTTTTCTATAAAAAAAATTATTGTACAAATGAAAGTATTACAGTCATACCCATAACAAGTAATTATGGCTTGATCTGTAACTCGTTTACAAATACTAACGAAAGCTACTGTACGGTTCATGAATGTCTTTCTTTTCGAACAGCTAATACCTCAGATATCTTCTCTGACTGCAGTGACGACAGCAGTGCCTCTTGCCGTAGTGTTGACGGTGACAGCCCTCAAAGATGCCATTGACGATTTTGTAAGTACACGCATTCGAAATCATAAGAATTTTGAAAAAAAGTATATCAATTCTGCGTTCAAATGCTGTTTATACTGCAACTAAACCTCTCTCAATTTTGTGATAATCAATCCATGCAATGACAGATCAATGCCATCTCAAAGTACTTTCATCATTCATCCAATATTTCATCGAATTAGGACACAGAATTATCATTTTTCAGCTGATCTCCATTATCTCTTGAAAATTATTTGAGCGTTTTTTTCAGTGTTATTGCGAGTTTTAACGACACCCATCTCAAAGAAGAAATATGATTGAGGTAAGAATATGAAGTGAATTGTAATATAGATTGGTGGAATGGCTGGGACAGTTATTGCTAATAATTCAGAGCTTAATTTCAACGAAAATCCAGTATTCTTTTAGAAGGGCTCTAGCGATTTATTAAATATTTAGTGTGTTTGCCTTCGTGGGTGTCTCTTGATCCAGTTTATCTGCCTCCCTGCTAGTCCTGGTAGATTAATATTTTTAGCTTTTTAATTAAAGTGATAAAAGTCTCAACTTTATAAATTCTGTGACTAATCAGGCAGATTAATAAATTGAGATTGGTTTATTTTTGTGTTTGTAATTTGTTAGGTTTCGACACCTACGATCGCATTTAGCTCGATTGGATATTTTCAGGAATGGAATCTTCGGAACACAGGCTTCTAGGTTGCCGTTACAAGATTATTGCAGCTCCGCAACTTGGAATGCAATGTGGTCGACTTTTTGACCCCGTACTGCCTCTGTCACCAGGAAAGCGTGGCTTCCAAGTTAAGGATGGGTTCACAATAGCCTAGTTGGTAGAAAATTGGAGCCATAACTGATGGATCTGAAGGACGTTGATTAACGGGGAGGATGCCACAAAATATCTGAGTTGGCATGAATAGGGAGAATGTTGTGCCAGATCATGTATCAAATGCTCTTTATAGTTCGATGTCCGTCGTCACTGATCCTTGTATAAGAGGGGCTTACCTTCTTTATATAAGTATTTTAGAGATCTTTATTTCAAGGCTTTTAAGTACATGTAAATACACTATTTAAATATGCCGTGGAAATCCTTCTTTATTTTCGGCCTTTTTGTTGGTCAATTTTTCTTCCTTTTTTTTATTCAACATCAATCTTAATCACAGATAAAATAAAGAATCTTTCAAGATGTATGTCATTTTTAGTGCTGTTCTTGTATCTTGTCTGTAGCAGCATAACCATATCTGGCTCTTTCACTATTTTCTCCCTTGAAAAAAAAAATCCTTACTATTGTCAATTTTTATATTTCTCGTACGACGATAACAAGCCAAATAATCAATTCAAATTAATGATGATTACCTGCTTTTCTTATAGTAACATTTCAGTGATCTTTCTTTCTTTTATTGTATCCCATTGGTTAAAGTCTTTGCATTTATTTCTCAGCAACGCCATCGCAGCGACAGCCAAGTGAACAATCGTCGGTCCCAGGTGTTGAGGGAAGGTCGTCTCATGGATGAGCGATGGTTCAAGGTGCAAGTGGGGGACATCGTCCGGATGGAGAATGACCAATTTGTAGCTGTGAGTCCACCCTATTCTTCTATTTATTTATTCTAGCTCAGGAGCGGGCCTTTGTTTCATCTCGAAGGCCACATTGTAGAAGCGGAAGATATTGGAGATCCACTCATTCTTAAAACGATTACATTCATTCATTAACTTTCATCTCAGAAAAGGAACAAATTGTAACTCTAAAAATCAATCAATATCAGTTACATATAAAACAGAGGCAGTTTTATTCAGTTTATCGATTGTTCTTGTTTCATATCTATAGCTGAAAGCAAGCACAATTTTAGAATCAGTTGAATGGGTAAAATACACTCTATTGCACTTTTCTAGAATTTTTGAAATCAGGAGTGAGAGAGCTAGTTGAAATTCTCCTCACAGGCTTCAAGTGAATGCCAGCCAGCTTTGCATCTATATTTTCTTTTACTGATCCTCATGTAAGAAAACTTTACTCACAAATATATATCGACCCAAATATGGAGCATATTTTCTCTATATTTGACCTGCAGACTTTCTTGGTGGGAAAAACTCTTTGTGGGAGTTGCAGGAGTTTGCATTTACCCAACCCTGTACTAGGTGGATTCACGCTAAACTCTTATAGAAAATGAAACAGCAATCGACTCTCCGGATATTGTAACAAATTGCAACCACTTTCTTTCTGTGTTTTGCTCGTTTAGTGAGAATCCATTCATTTTATCACACGAATGGAACGTGTTTGCAACCTCTACTTGGCGATGGAAATTTTTTGTTGTTGTTGATGATGAATAGCTTGAATAGAACAATTTAACGAAGAAAGTCTAAATGACGTCATGCCACTGACCGAACTGCACTTTTATTATTTATTTATTTATTATTATTATTTTTTTTGCTGTTTAAAAAGCCATTCGAAAAACCATTTTTCTAATCGACTGCATAATATCCCGTTCTCTAAACCCTTCTTTTCGCAGGCAGATCTCCTTCTGTTGTCGACGAGTGAACCCAACGGACTTTGTTACATCGAGACGGCCGAACTCGACGGGTAAGAACGCCTTCTCTCCTCTTGCAGTTATTTTGGAGCATCAGCCGTTTTTACATTCGTTTTATTTAACCCAATAGTCATTATTCATATTTCATTAACCCAATATTCATTTCCGAAATCAGCATTGTATAAAATTAGTAACAATTGCGGAGGGTTTATCGCTGTTGGCGTTGCAATGCCCGGGAGACACAGCGACTAATATCGTTGCTATGTCGGCGAAAATCCTCGCATTTAGATTAGTGCATCAATTTGAATGCATCTGTGAGAACGAAAAATAATAAAGATATTTAGGGTGTCATTTCTGAACATAATTGTAAACATTTCTTAAAAATCCAAAAAGGGATTCGTTCACAATCGTGAACTTGTGAATGTCGTTGCTTTTGTCCAGTCCTGATGGCAACTGAACACCCACCCTGTACGCACGTTAAATCTATCGGGGCTGAAAAAAAATTGGAATCGAAGGCTTTTGATGTATAAAAGTCAAAGAGAAGTCAAATAAATATTATGATTTCACTGAAACAGCTGTTACAAGACAACGCCTAAATGTATAATGACAAAGAAAAAAATACAGTTAGACTTCCCACGTTTGAGAGTTGAGAAGTTTCTACCCCCCGCTAGATGGGAGAACATCTATAGCATAATGGCTTATGGACCACGTGTCGAAATACAACAGAGGCTTAAATCAGCGATACTAGTAACTGGAGGGTTCAATGGAGCATCTAGTCCTTGTTAGGACTCTAATCTCCATTCCTTGATTTATGAGTGACTGAAATGACTTACTTTACGCCCATTTTAAAGAATAATAATTGAAGTGAAAAGTTAAACCATTGAAAATTAATGAGAAATAAATACGTTCCAGATGAGATTAATAAGAATTAAAGTAAAAAGCTCTTTTAAGAGCTCCAAAACAGGAGAAAATTGAAATCTGGAAGTGGGCGGAGTTACCCTAGCCAATCCGAGTGCAGCAGTCATCTAAGGTTCCGTGGATGAAAATTTTTTGTTTAGGGGTGAGAGAGAACTAAGTTAGTATGAGAGGCAGTGATCTGATTGGCCGACACAAGAGGTCAGCTAATGATGTAGAAATAGGTCGGAGATGGACGCCGACCAATCAGAGCGTTCTCGTCGTTCAACAGAGTTGTACGGCGAGGAGAAAATTTTTGAAGATAAATTTAATAAAGTTAAATAAAAGAAAAATTTTAATCAAATCTGGGTTGACCAGGATGTCTCTTGGTCTTCTAATGAAAGAATAGGTGTTATAGGGGTCGATTTCGCGGAGAGTTGGGTTTTCGTGGTTATCCACATTATTAAAGAATTTAGTTGCTAATTTTTTAATTGTCTATCTGATAGTGGGAATTTTATATGATTTCCTACGATCTTTATTTCAGATAGACCAATGAGCATCAAAAATTTGTCTAATTATTGCATTTTGTGCTGTTTCAATATGGTTAATGTTGGACGTTGCTGCATGTCCCCAGAATGGGGAGGCATAGGTGAGAAGTTTCAGGATCAGTCAGCGATACTAAACCGGCGACCCACCCGACCTTTCTGAGTGGCTCGGTCATAGCCCTTTGCCCTAACAAATTTATTTATGAACAGGACATTAAAAACTTAGAAATTCTATCAATCACATACATCAATTTTGCTATCGATGGTAACAATAGCGAGGTATCTTTTTCCTTTTTGTAATAATAACGGTTAGTGATACCAAACAGCAGTGGAGTAGCTACTATTTAATGGGTTAATCTAATTTTTTTTTTTTAATTAACCCTCGTGTCTTCCAAGCAAAAAATGTCTAAAGAATACGTTTTTTCTAGACAATTGGGGTTTTGACTGTTTCGTGGAGAAAAACTAATACAACTTGTTTGATTTGCCGTAAAAATGTTATATTTAAAAATATCATTTTCCTCGTTACTATAGCACTAAACATAAATCTGTTCATGGCTCTTTTTCTTGAAAATCTCTTGAAAGACGAGATAAATTGACTTTCTTAAAAAAACAAAACAAAAATATTTGGGGGGGGGGGACTCTTTTGATTCATTGATGGAAATAAATCGAAATTCCCATAACTTGTAAAACCTATTTTTTGTGAGTTGAGTTTGATAGTTTAATATATAGTTTTAAAATAAAATCCAAAATTATGAGTTTTAATTTTTTATCAATTTTTCGCATTTTAAATGTCCTTGATGATAAAGCGCCCCCATTAATCCTCATGTTGCGGCCCTCGAGAAATAGTCGTCCTATGTATGTGTCCCGGCGGAATAAAAGGTTGAGTACCCCTGCTCTACGTTTTCCCATTGGCGCTTGAAGAGTGGGATGAACAGTCATTCTCGTCATTCGACTGTGGTTCATGAGGCCGAGGTCAGTCACCAATAGGTTCAAAGCTCGACGTTAATAAACAATTAATCCTTCAACCCAGAACCCAAAAATAGTCAAAAATGATATCAGAAATCGGAAGAAAAAATGCAATTCCTGAGGAACCTTTTATTATTTTTACTCGTTATAATGTTGTCACCGCGTTCAAATAAATTTTCTAATCTAGATTTGAGGAAGAAATTAGCGTTTAGAATTAACATGGCTTATAAATTCAAAATTACTCGTACACAGATACCCCCTGACGAAAGGCTTGGTCATCTACGACAAAACGGCTCAATTACGTTTCGCTTCTCGCACTCTTAAAATTAAACTCATTCTCATTCTATTATTTGTAATCGGGTTTAAAAAGTTTTTCGGATTCATTTCTTTTTAATTTAGATTTCACTGCCAGGCATCTTTTCTCAGAAAAACTGAATAACATGAATCTTTTTCTTTTTAGAGAGACTAATCTGAAATGCCGGCAAGCTCTGCCTGAAACAGCTGAATTGGGCGAAGATCACGGTCTTTACGGAAAATTCACCGGTAATTGAATGCTCTGTTTTTCTTGCTTACTTTTCAAGGTTGCCGCGAAACCTCCTTACAGACAGAGTGAAGTTAAACGCCCCCCTTCTTATGCCTTTGTACTTTTCATGGATGTTTGTTTCACTTACAGTTTGCTAAGCTGTCTAAACTGGAGAAACCTTGAATTTTACATTTCTCCCGATCATCCACTAACTTCAAGTCTTATCTTGCCGATACCCTATTGGATTGGAATAAAATATCTCGGTTCGAAATAAAGCTATTATTCGACGTTTTTCATCTTAACACCGAGTTTTATGGGTGATGATAGCAAGATGGAATTATATTTTTGTTCGAATTATTCTGTCGAAATAAATTGTGGAAGACGCAGTATGTAACAGCGGTTCTTAAACTGTGGTTCGTGGACTCTCGGAGTTCCCCCAGCGCCTTTCGGGGGGGGGGGGGGTTCGCGAAGATCTCTGGTTTAATTTTAAGATTTCTCTCTTTTACAGTCTCTAAAATGCCTCCTAGATTAGACCACTAAATTGTCCCAATGTTGAAAACTCTACTAGAACATGTATTTCAAGAAAGAATTTTAAATGAGTTTTTCTATATTATTTACATCTACACAGACATGAGCTGCAAAGTAATATTTTCAAAAAAATATGGTAGAAATACACGTGCAAAGATTACGAACTGAATTCATAGAGCATCAATACGATATAGACTGCATCCGTCTCGATTTCGAATTGCACTAATATATCAGCAGTTGCAAAAAAAATGCAGAACCGTCCTTCTCATTAAAAATTGTAATTAATGCTGTAAAGTATATTATTTATTTATTTGAAATTTGTATTTTGTGGTAATATATATTCTTAAATGTTTTCTTTAAAGAGGAGAAAAGAAGTACTAAAAAGTATATAAGTAGCAGGGCAGTCTTAGGATTACAGATGAATTTTCACCTCGCTCAGCCTTGTGTTTGGAGTCAGGGAGGGATGTTCAAAACCTGGGGGTCCGCTAAGAAAAGCTGATCCATTAAGGGGTCCGCGTAGATCGGAAGAGTTAAAGAACCCCTGATATATGTAAAAAAAATTCATCCAATACAAACAGAATCTCTTTTATACCCCATAGTGAGTTTAATTATATGAAGGAAACGATATACAGGGTGTCCGAAAAGTGACTACTCCCCCCCCCCCAAATGAATTAAAAATAGGCAAACAACGATTTTTTGCTTACGGTTTTTTAAGTTCCGTAAATAAATAAATAAATAATAAAGTTTGGGCGAAATCAAATGCAAACTGGATAGCACAACGTCCACGTTTTGCATTCTTGTTTCAAAATGGTTTCACCGCAAGAACAAGTGCAAGCTGTAGTATGGTTTATCACATTTAAATCTGCAACTCATGTGCTAACAGCGTACATTCTGGACTACCTATAAACACTCTCCCCCTTCAAGATCCACAATTTAGAAGTGACATGTAAGATTTATGACCAATAGGTAGCGAATATCAAAATTTAGCAGCCTTAGTAGCAACTGAGATAACGTTACACGTAGAGACTCAATATGTTGTGCGCGACCAATGGTGCGCATATTGAAATCGTATGATACAACATTGCAGAGAAAAAACTTCGGGGGTTTTCTTTAGGGAACGTAAGAAACCGTAAGTGAATATCTTTGTGTATATGAAATTAAAATTTGAAAATGTAGCCATACTTTTCATACACCCGATATTTCAGAATTAAATGTTGTATGAGCATACGATACATAAATCACGAGGCTGGGTCAATAGCGTTGCAATCTGTGCTCACTACTGAGTAACAACGTGATAGCTTTTTTCGTAAATCAATTATATATATATATATAAACCATTTTTTTCTTAAAATATTACTTCAAAATTACATTCCTTATTAAAACTAAATTTTTTTTAGATTTTCTTAAAATATACTTGCTGCAGAGAAATGTGAGATGGCGATTCTTATTCGCCGGAAAACGATCTCGAAAGATTCCTCTAACAGTTGATTTAAAAATTACACATTTAGCTGTATATTAGCTATAATTGCTATTCTTTGTTTTGTGTAGTTTAAGTGATTCATGTTTCAAATCATTGTAGGGAAATCATACGCTGACTTTCACAGCACTTTTTTCCGTGGAAAGGGATCACTAAACTTTTTTTTTCTATGTAAAACATTGCCAATGAATAATTTGTTGCCTCGAAAATGTTTTTCGATGCATGAAATCTCGTCTTTGATAACGATAATCCTTATCAATATTTCATCTGTTATAAACTCATTGATAGAATTTGAAGATACCTGGTCAACAATTCTGCTTACCATCTTGCTTTAAATGTCTTTTCAGAATACATAGAGTCTGGCACGGGAGGACTTTTATGCATCACAGTCACGCACATACGCAACAGTAGCGACCGTGAACACAGGGGGGGGGGATATCTAGTCGTCGATTCTAGTGCCATTTAAGACCGGCAGGTGTCGAGGAAATGCTAAATTTGTCCGGGCTCCAGCGTTTCGGAACCTCGACATAGAGTGGTGACAGCTCGATGTACGTTCTCGTAACTTGACCATAGTTGATTATGAGTTCCGTTGTCAATAATCCTGGCTTCTATGGCGTCAATAAGCAATCAGTCACTAAGCGAAAGGATTGCTCCCCACTAAACGGTAGGGAAAAAAATCATGAAACGTGGAGATTATATTTGTTTCAAATCCCAATAATTCGTCTAGTCATTGATTCCTGTAAATTATGTTGTTTTGACCTTTTCAAATCCCTTTTTTTTAAAAAAAACAAAATTTGAACAATGACTGTTACAACTGAGACAGTGAAAAAGCTTATGTGAAATCACGATTTATAAATATACCGACTTTTTTTAACGTACTGGACGTTTATTTACATGTGCCGTTTTCTTCTGATTTCTTCTACACTTAAGACTATCGATATTTTGTTTTGTTATCTATATCAGTATTTATTCGTTATTTATATCGGTAGTTATTCTTTATTTACACTCGTATCCAAAATTAAGGTCACATACATAAAATCTGGGAAAACTGAAGAACTATACTCACTGTGTTGCCACGAAATTGGGCACAAACACATATTACAACGTTAGAACGAATATAGCAACATAACAATGTAGAAAAGATTTTAATTGTGACTTAAGATACAAGTCATAGAAAAATGTGGGAAATCACGAATAAGAGACCTCGGGGGAAGTCTAATGTAGAGCGTGGCCACTATGAACTGCTATACAAACCTCACAAAGAGCTGCCATTTTGTTTATGAATGTACCAATAAGTATTTATGGCAACAAAGCCCATTTTTCCAAAAGCGGGACTTTTAATTCCTGAAGGGTTTTGAGAGGAAAGCTACGCTAAGAAATGGCTTTTCCTATACCATCCCAAAAATATTTAACAGAATTGTGATCTGGAGACCTCGAGGGTCAGTTCCATCCGCTCCTAAATGAAATTCATCAACAATGTGAGTTCTGTGAGGACGCGCTTTATCATCCAGAAAAATGTAGTCCGGGCTCATAGCACCCAGAAAAACCTCCCATAGACTTCTAAGATCTCATCCCTATAGCGCTGTGAGTTCACATTGCAAACATACAGTGGTGTACGTCTGCCCAGCATTACAAAACCATATACAAGGATTCGTTTGGAACCAAATCTGTCAATTTTCGTTACGTAGGAGGGAGGGCTCCCTTTATTCTCCAGGAGAAGACTATTCCCTTTATCTGGTACATTTCGACTCATCACTGAAAAGAATACGCCCCATTCTTGTGGTATTCACGACTTATGTTTTTAGTTGCACAATATCCGATTTTTACTGTTAGATGTAGTCAAGGGGCGCACCGGATTGGACACTAGGTGTAAAGGCTAGTCTTTACATGACTGTTTGCCTGGAAATTCTGCTTCTAGACACAGCAGCAATGTCACCAGAAAGCTGAGGAGCCATTAGTCGCCTATGTCGCAATGCAGTTAATGTAAAGTAGCAATCCTGTGCAGATGTCTATGCTCTGTAGCGACCTTAGCTGACCTTCCTGGTGACAGTACCAATATTTTGGAATTGTTTCTATAATCGGTAAACCAATTTCGGGGGCCACTTGTAACCATCGAGCCACTTCCGGTTGAGACTAGCCACTTGACCATGGTTCAAAATTAAGTGGTCCGTTGGCAAAAGCCCTCTAGTATTTAAACAGTGCGAGAGACGTAAATATTCATTCACTTACTCGACACTGACCAGCTTCAAACCTGCCAACGGCTCTCCATCTCAAGGAATCATCTAAGCGATTATGAGAAGTCATTCTCACTGCAAGCAGACTAACTTTTGTTTGTTTTAATGCAATATTCACAAAACTAAACGCAAAATTCCCATATGCTTAAATGGTTCCAATCCAGTAGCTCTGCAAAAACTAACGCTAAACTACGTATTTTCCGGAACTGAAGGTTATTAACGAACTACCGTTCTTCAAAACATGTAAAATACAAATTCTATTATTTTTCCTGGAGATATTTTAAAAGCATGTTTGTGACCTTAATTTAGGACATGAGTAGTTTGAGTAAGGGAACTATCAGCGCGTCATTTACTTTCTTTAAAGTTATTAATGCGAATTTTCCACAAGTTCATCAGACTTTAAAGAAATCCACGTTATTCCCTTCAACGTAGCTGCGTTGAAGGATATGTTTCTTACTCACATTGTTTAAAGGAATCATTGGTCTTTATTCTCATTTCAGGTGACGTGATCTGCGAGCCCCCCAACAACAACCTGAGCAAGTTCGAAGGGACGCTACGCTGGGAGGGAGAGACGTACTCTCTCGACAACGATAAGGTGCTGTACCGGGGCTGCGTGCTACGAAACACGCGCTGGTGCTACGGCCTCGTCTTGTTCGCGGGAAGAGACACCAAGCTCATGCAGAATAGCGGAAAGACCATCTTTAAGCGCACAAGCCTCGACCGCCTACTCAACATTATCATCATCGGAGTGAGTACCCCTTTGAACATCACATCTGATGTAAAATTATCATTATCCTTACTACCTTAACCCCCCTCCCCTTGGATGGTCTAGGGCAGGGGTGGCCAACCCGCGGCACGCGTGCCACATTGTGGCACGCGGGAGTCGTAACTGTGGCACGCGAAGGCTTATTGAAAAATTACAAAAATTTTATGAAAATATTACTGAATTAATTGAAGTACAATAGAAAATTATCATAAAGATAATATGTAAAAAACAGAAATTTTCTGCATGAGATTTTAAAGGCGCTATGCAAGATTTTTTCTTTTCTTCAGTATAGCGCTAAAAATGAGATCTTGCTCATTTACTTACAATTCCACGGCATTCCAAATTTCCGAGAAAAGTGTTGAGTAGCGTGAGGCTAAAAACAAATAAATTCTCTCTGTCTCGGACGGTCGAATCTGCCCAAAAAGTCACCCTCTCTCGGGGGCGGTTAATTTTTAACATCTCGGATTTCCATTCGAATTTCAGCTTTCCCTTGCAGTGCTGAAGTTTAGCATTTATAGATATTGGCTGTCAGCGTGATGTCAGATAAAAAGGTTTTTCCGAATGTGTTGGCTATTTACGATTTCTGTTATGCCAAGAAGTAATTCTGCAATATATTAGGAGAGCAATTGTTGATACGGTAAAAGTAACTCTATCTGAACAAAGTAGTCGCTTTATAAAGAAGAGGGAGTGAGAACTTGCATCCATGACTAATCAAGATGCTGGATTCGGAGCCTAGAAAATTTGTAGCGTAACATCGGCAAATTGTTTCTACCTGCCAGATTCAGTCGATTTTAAACTCTGTTTAGGAAGACGTTAAGCTTTTTTTCCTTTTCTAAAATTGTTTTTAGATTTTAGTGTAGAGCATCGTTGCTTAAAAAAAATTTTTTTAAGAGCATATTGCAGCACGTGATTTTAAATTTGTCTTGGAAGAACAATACTTGTTTACACTTCAAAATGCTTCCAAACCTGTTTGTTTAATATGTGGAATTTGTATAGCAGTTCCAAAAGAATTTAACTTGGACCGTCATTTCAAACAACTGCATAGTGATTTCAACAGCAAATATCCTGTTGGATCAAATTTGTGAACGGAATTTATCAATAAAAAAAGAAATCTTTAGCAGGTCAACAATCTTTGTTCCAGAAGAAAAATGACGAAATGGAAACCACTGTGAAGGCTTCTTTTGAACTTTCTTTGTTGTTAGCCCGCAAGAACAAACCATATTCTGACGGAGAGGAGATGATAAAATGTAACCTTTTAATTTTCGCCCAAAATGTCGGTGATCCAAATGTCAAAAATATGGTTGATAAAATAGCTTTGTGTCTAGAAATACCGTCATGCATCGTATAGATGACATGGGCCAGGATGTTGGAATGCAAATTGTCTCTGGACTACGAAATTGCAAATATTTTTCGTTAACTTTGGATGAAAGCTGTGATATCACAGACAATGCACAGTTAAGCACCTTTGTGCGTTACACGAACAATAATTTTGATACTGTGGAAGAACTTCTTGATTTGTGCCAACTAGTTTTAACTACAGGTGAAGATATTTTTAAGAAACGTAAAAATGTAATTGAAGTTAACAAAGTAGAATGGATAAAATTAGACAGTGTTTGCACACAAATGGAGCACCTTGCATGGTTGGCAGATTAAAAGGTTTTGTTGTATTGCTTGAAAATTATTTGGGAAGAAAAGTTTTCAAGTATCATTGTATTACTCATCAAGAAGCTCTTTGTGCCAAGGACTTAAACTTGTCTTTCGGTGTTGGCCCCATGGTGCGCTGTATCAACAAAATATGAGCTCGTGCACTGAATCAACAAAGATTTCGTATGCTTTTCCCCGAAGAAACGGAAGAAAAGGGCGAGTTACTTCTTCATTGTAGTGTGCGCTCTTGCGAGATTTTGGAGTTTGAGGGAATGTGTTTTAGAATATCTGGAAGAAAACGATGAACTGCCTAGTGAATGCTCGCTCCACATGAGTGAAAATTGGCTGTGGGATTTAGCTTTTCTTACCGATATAATGGAAAATTTAAACAATTTAAATTTAAGATTACAGGGTAAAAAATTGTATTTTTCCTACCCTAGTTGGTCATGTATTTTCTTTTGTGAACAAATTTTTGCTTTTTTTGTCTGGATTTGGAGAGAAAAATTAACTAATTTTCCATTCATGCAGGAATTATCTGCCAAAGTTAGTAATGATCCGAACTCTGATAGATTTAAAAATTTAATATCCATTTTGCAGGATTCTTTCAGTGCCAGGTTTGAGGATTTTAAAGATGATAAAAAAATACTGGACTTTTCACTAATCCTTTTTTGATTTCTCTTCAAGACATTAATTGCTACCCATCTCATTTACAAATTGGAATTATTGACCTATAGCCCCATATTAATCTGAAAAGCAAACATAAGGAAATTATTTTAACCGTAAATGATCCGAATTGCTTCGAATTTTGGAAATTTGCTCTACCAAGCAATTTTTCAAATTTACATGATTTAGTGGTCAGATATTGCTGTAGGTTTGGATCAACATATGTTTGTGAAAAAATGTTTTCTGTTATGAACGTAATTAAATCAAAATATCGCTCAAAATTAACTGATATGCACCTAAAACGCATAATTTTTTTAGCATCTTCACGAACCAATCCAAATATAGAGGATTTAGTAAAAAAAACTACAAATTCAAAAGACACATTATAAGAAAGTAGTGATTGCTTAGTAATAATTTAAAATTAAACTTTTCAAGTTGCTTACATTTATTTTCTACATAAGCTAACTGACTGATCCTGTAAAAATTTATCAACAATACAATATGTTTCTACTTTTGTTTTATTTGTTATACCATTTTTTTTAAAATTTTTTTTTTTTTTACATTTTCACTATATAGAATTTGCAATTAAAAATATGTTTTTGGTGTAAATAAGCCTACAAGTAACATTTTTTGCACTTTTGTATATTTTTTAGTTTGGTGGAAAAGTTGGAAGTGGCATGCGTAACTTTTTTGTATCAGATTGTGGCACGCTTCCCAAAAAGGTTGGCCACCCCTGGTCTAGGGGCTAATGATCCTGACTACTGTGTCATAAGGCCTAGGCTCTAATCCCGGATAAGGCAGGGATGCTTGAAATGCTTAGTGCCTTGCGGCATAGAGGCACTCTAGATATTTGTCGAGCCGAAAGTCTTTTCGAGAGGTTGGAGGAAGAGAAGTTGGATTCCCCCTGACCCTCCCTCAGAGTATTTTTCCTAAAAATTGAAGTGGAACTGAGCCAAAACGTACTGTTACCTGCATGGTTCTCAAAGCTGCGGCGAACGACAGACATAATCTAGCCCCTTGCCACGATGAATATCGTGGGCCTCTATCTGATACCATCGATCGGGTGGTATTAGAAAACAATAAGAATGCATTATTTTTTTCAATTCATACTACTAGTTCACAATCTTCCTATATATACATATACAGGGTGTCCAGAGTTAAAGTGACCCAATAGATAATTTCCAAACTGTTCGGTTTAGATATGCACTTCCAATTTGAAAAATGTTTTTAAAAAACGTAAAGTATGTTTTTACGTGCTTTTCGAACCAAAAAACCCATTTGCAAAAACATTACAAAAATTAAATGTTTATACGGTCCCCAGGTCCTACCACTTGTATTTAGAAAAAGATGCAGTACGCAAAAACAAAGTAAACACAAAGTTTCATTTTATTACGATAAAAACTGACAGAGTTATGCCTACCTAAAGTTGAAGCATCTGAATTCCTCAGAAAAGGGGATCGTGTATAAATTGAGTTTAGAGAACAGTAATTCACTATCTAAAGAAAGAGCAAAAGTAAAACATAATAGTAATATTAAAACATCGTAGTAAACATCATAGATTGACAATTTGTGTTGCTGTATGGCGAACAATAAAAATTAAATTAAAGAAATACAACTTGTACCGAAAAGATTAAAACAGCTTGTTTTAACCAATAGCAGCAAAATAATACAGGATTTGCCATTCAAATTATAGCATAGTGTGGAATGATGCGCCAATCATGAATCAGGGGCTTTATTAT
Organism: Trichonephila clavata; assembly: GCA_019973975.1. Lineage (NCBI taxonomy): Eukaryota > Metazoa > Arthropoda > Arachnida > Araneae > Nephilidae > Trichonephila > Trichonephila clavata. The sequence goes on from BMAO01026699.1 coordinate 131,920, forward strand.
ATAGGCAAATTAACTTAAATAATGGTGAAGGCAGGAGGTGGGGCACGAGACAAGGGAATACGTCCATGACAACTCCCAGTTTTATACAAGCCTTGAACAGCACGGGCAATTGTGCAATAAGATGGATGTCTTCGAGTGGGAAATTAAATGGCATAAAATCTTGCCGCCTCTCTCTTATAAAGATCACACTGCCCATGAAACAGTACCATTTCGCAGTATTCTTCATTTGTATACATCTCGTTCTCCCGTACTAGAATTCGTAATATTAGAATACGACTGTATGCATTTGCAAGCGACTACACAACAGATTTTTAACGTTCGTCATGATCAGCAAAAACGCAGCAAGTCAGACTAAAGCTGCAGCATACAAGTCTATTTTTTTTGCAGCTGCTTTTGAAATGATTTCTTCGTCCAAAATATTTTAGTTTTTCTATGTTTTACACGTACACAGAATAAATTTAATTTCTTAAGTACTCAATTATTGTATTATTAACGTATGCTTTTAAATTTAAAAACGATTTACATAAAAGAGACGTGCAAGAGCGAAATTTTCCTGGCAGAGTTCCAACTAATTTCACTTTGGAGACGGCCCCTTACTAGCTTCTTGAAAATTGCAGAGAAAATGGATAAAATATATGATTTTCAAAGTTCCATAACTCGGCCAGTTTTTATCGTAATAAACTGAAACTTTTTGTGTTTACTTTGTTTTTGTGTACTGCATCTTTTTCTAAATATAAGTGATAGGACCTGGGGACCGTATAAAAATTAATTTTTGTAATTTTTTTGTAAATGGGTTTTTTGGTTCGAAGAGCACGTAAAAATATGCTTTACATTTTTTAAAACATTTTTCAAATTGGAAGTGCATATCTAAACCGAATGGTTCGAGAATTAGCTATTGGGTCACATTAAGGGTGGATACCTTGTATTTATATATATACACACTCATGGACAAAAAATTAGCTCACTAAGAATCAATTGCGGGATCGTAACGAAACTTGGCATGAAGGTACATGTCAGGGAGATATGCAAATGATTAGAAATGCAGTTTGATCGCGCATTACATATAGCCAGTAGAGGGAGATTAACGTCGTTCTAAGTGGAGTATAAAACAGGTAAACAAAGCTTGTTTGAGTGTGCTGAATCGCTTAAAAAGGAAGTGCTGAGGTAGACATGCCATTACACCGTTTTCGAAGAAAATATGAGAGTTTGAGAGGGGGGAGAATCAGCGGCATTATGGGAACTGGGTGGTCAGCTAGGTGAGTAGCTCGTCAATTAGGCCGCTCTGATTGTGTAGTAAGGAGGTGTAGGGATCCGAGAGATGTCATTTACACTAAGACCAGGCTTAGGACGAACCCGACAGACCAGTCGTCGAGAATACCGCCACATCGTAAGAGATGAACGCATTCAGCCAACTGCTTCATCGGCCGCCCTCCAGGCACAGGTAGCACCTTCACTAGGAGCCCTTGTGTCTTCTCGAACCCTACTGAGGCTCCTGGCTGAAAGAATATTTGGGATAGGGGTACCTATTACGCCCTTGACGCCCATCCCTCGACGCCTCCGTTTGGAGTGGTGCCGCGCACGAGGAAACTAGACTGCAGTGGTCGTCTTTAGCGACGAATCCAGATTCAATTTCAGCAGTGATGACAATTGTGTTCGTGTGTGGAGACCCCGTGGTGAACACACCAATCCTGCTTTTCCTCTACAGCGACACACCGCTTCCACAACTGTTGTGATGGTATGGGGTGCCATTGCCTTACAATACACGGTCACCCCTAGTATTGATCTGTGGCACCATGACAGCCCAAGCGGTATGTTCATGACATTCTGCAACCACATGTGTTGCACTCATGCCACGGCTCCCAGGAGCCATTTTTCAATAAGATAATGCTCGGCGGCCTCACACAGCAAGGGTGTCACAAAACTATCTCCGCACTGTTACTACCCTTCCTTGGTCTGTCCAATCGAGCATATCTGGGATAATTTGGGACGGTTAGTTGAGCATTCCACGAGTTTGAACGAACTAGAGGCAAGGTTACAGCAAATATAGAACGAAATTTCTCAATACATCATACAGAACTTGTATGCTTCAATGCCTGATCGTATCGCATCGTGCATTCGCGCCAGAAGAGGTTCAACAGGGTATTAAATCCTCCGTTCTCTTGCCTTTTTCTCTGAAATAATAGATCATTTTTCTTTGATTTTCTAATAATTTACTTATATCAAAGTAGTCATTACGTATGTAAAATTTCGTTTCATTTTGACGACTCCTTCTTGATGCTCTAATTTTTTGGTCATGAGTGTACCTTCATTGGGTATCTGTCAATAGTCAAAAAATGTGTTTATGAAAAGTTTTATGTATATTTTTTGCTTTTCCATTTTCAAAAGTGTTTTGATGCTTTTCTAGTAATTTACCTTATTTATAGATCTTAACAAAAACATTTGAATGCTAAAATACAACCAAAGAGAAACCTATCTTGCTCCCTCGATGGCATTTTATTGTAATTATAAGCTCGCATTGACCTGCTTAAAGTATTCGTAATTAAGGTAAGACAGGTTCACATTTTCAAGGGTAACAATAATATTTTTTCAAATTCAGGCTGGGCACTTTTCTTGTAAAACTCAATTTTCCACAAGCAATGTATCACTGCAGGGAAAACAACACGAGTTGCGTATTTCAATATAAAGGTGAAAAACCAACCATGTATTATTTGTGTTTAAAATTCATTCTTTCCCTCGTGCAGATCGTGTTCTTCCTGCTCAGCCTTTGCCTCTTCTGCACCGTGGCGTGCGGCATCTGGGAGAGCGTGACGGGACGCTACTTCGTCCAGTATCTACCCTGGGATCCCCTCGTTCCCCAGACCCCCACGGGGGGCCCAACTGTAACCGCCGTGCTAGTTTTCTTCTCGTACGGCATCGTCATGAACACCGTCGTGCCTATCTCGCTCTACGTCAGGTAAGACTCCATCGTTAAAAGGGTCCTTTAGAATAATTTTGAACTAAGAATTGAAAACTAGGTACTTTTCTGAACAAATGATGCCGCAATAATAAGAAATCAATATCTAAGACCTCTATTTAACGAAGTCGCTGAATCCCGAAAAAAAAGTTCGTTATGTGGGAAAATTCGTTGGATAGAGGTTCATCTTTCAAAAAACTTGAGAAACCACATAAAACAAATTTTAAATTCATAAGCACTATATATTAAAAAAAGGACTTATTAACACCTTTTTGTAAATTAATATTATTTTATATGTATTACACATCAAGAAAAATAAAACTACGAGGGAAAAAGAAAGAATTTCGAGGGATACACTACATTTTTAACACCAAGAAAATAATTTAATATTAGAATTAATGAATCTTAAAGACATTTTCTAACTTAAAGCATACAAGTACATAAATAACATACATTACAACATTCGTTCTTAAATTTAATTACTCATGAAATCTGTTAATTTTGTTTGACTTTTTTGTTTAATAAAACCAGTTCAAGATTTATGACCACCATAAAATATGCCAAGAGAGAATAGTTTGAAATATCCTAACATAATTTTAAAAGAGGGAGGGGAAAAAACTGAATCAGAAGAAAAAAAGTTCGTTATATAGAAAATGCACTTCACTATTGGGAGGTTATTTTACGAAGAAAATCGTGAAATGTTCTTTGTTCCAGGAAAAAGTTTGCTATACAAAAAAATTCACAATACAGAGTTTCGTAATATGGAAGTTCGACTATATATATATATATACGATTTGGGGGGGGGATTAGGTTTAAAGCATTTTTGTATTAAGATGATATTTTTCCTAATTGTTGCAGTCGTGAAATAATGGAGGACAAGTTTTTTCTTTAAAAAAAAGTCTACTTTTATTGACGATTACTAACATAATACAAGCAGATGCACAAAGAGCACAACACGTGCGGCTTAAAGGGCGTTCACAAAAGCATTCATTGCTCGCTCCCAAGATCTCACCCTTTAGAGTTTGGGTCAACTGGAAGCTTTTAGAATCGCATGATTTCCGGTAAAGACATTTTTTATGGGTCCGAATGCGCGGAAGATGCAAGATTGCATCATCCTGTTTTAAAAATGCTGAAGTTTCAGTTTGGATGAGATAAATTTGTGATTATTTCCGGTTATAGGTGGGTACATTTGGCGTTAATTATCACGCGAAATATTGGAGGGTTCAAGACCATTGTGAGTTAAAATCCCTCGAGAGAAAATTTAATTTTAAGTATTTTTTTTTTATATTTTAGGTATAAAAGGCTTTTAAGGCAGAGAAAATTCTTTGTAATGGTCTTTGAAAGAATTCTTAACTTTTCTTTTACTAAGAAAATATATAAATTTGTTTTTATATAAAACATTATATATTTTTTATTTCAAAAGTAATATCAGTAAATATTTATCGTTATAAAAATGCTTTGGTTTATTTTATATCTATCATTACACACAAAATTATTTAAAAGTGAAAAATTGTGTCCTTGCTTGCACGAAGCTCAAAAAGAATTTCAGGATTTCTTTATTTCAATTGAGTATAGAAGGAATGATTTTTTTTAAAGAAAGAAAATATTACAGAGGGAAAATCGCTTAACACGAAACTGAGAGGGACTAAAATATTTTTTCGTGTTAAAAGAATTTCGTGGTAAGGCATATTGAATATATATATATATATTTAAAATTAAGTTTATTCGACGAGTATATAGGATTTTATTTTAAATCAATGAAACAAAAACATTCACAAGAACTTAAGGAAATTTACTGCAAAATGTTCAAGTTTTTTGAAAATCAAAACATTTGTGGAGTTTTTGGAAAATAATCTGATATTTTTCTTTGTATTGTCTTTTTAAAGATCAAATTGTTAACAAATTGTCCGATGTTGTCCATTTTGTTCTTCATTTCACCATTGGAATGTGCGCGACTGGTGTTTTCCGTATTCTATTCATTTCCAGGAGGGAAATCTTTTTGTGTTAAGTGAAAAAAAAGCATAAAAACACATAGTGACCAATATGTTAACCGATATTTCGTCTTAAGCGCTTTTGTGTTAAACTTGTGGGTGTGGCCTACTTGGCACCCCTCTCTCCCCGTCTTGCTTACCTAAAGGTGTGCGTGTGTGAGGGGTGGGGACAAAGCATCACCAGCAGCATTCATAATAACTATTATTTTATTTCTCTTCAAACACACTTAAGCAATCACAAGTGAAACTACAAAAGGAAACCCTAGGAGTGATATATAAAGCGAGCTATCTCTATTCTCAATGTATAACTCTAAGTAAACCCGACTAAGTGAACTAGACAAGGAGAACAAGCGCTAATGAATCGATAACTAAATCTAATTTCATCTGTCTTAGATTCTCAATCTAATAATTTAATCTCTTAGCAACTACTTCCTTAACTCGCGCTAGGTGTGTGAAATATTTAATCTAATATTCTCTCCTCCGTATCACCGCAACAGCTCTCCGGCACCTTCTATATTACATCTATAAAACCTATAGACTTTATTTAGTCAAACTAATTTAAATATCATGGTTTCTTCTTGAGAGACTGCGCATTAACGTGAATGCTAGCCCCAAAGTTTCCCCAAGAGGATTAGTGGAAACATGACGCGTTTAGATTCGTTACAAACGTATTTCGTTGTATTTATCCAAGAACTATGACTCCATTATTTTTTTCTTCTTAAATTAAGCTTGAACTAATTTTTTCATGCCATGTAAACTTTTTCATCCTACAATTGATGGAGGGGATGTCGCTCATTTTTTTCTCTCTCTCTCTCTCTCCCACAGTGTGGAGGTGATCCGATTCTTCCACAGTCTCCTGATCAACTGGGATGAGAAGATGTACTATGCGGCCAACGATACCCCGGCGAAAGCGCGCACGACCACCCTCAACGAGGAGTTGGGTCAGATAGAGTATATTTTCTCCGACAAGACGGGCACCCTCACCCAGAATATCATGACATTCAACAAGTGCTCCATCAACGGAAAGATGTACGGGGACATCATAGACGTGGCCACGGGCGAACCCATCATCATCACAGAGGTAGGGGGGGATTATACATTCACGCTACTTACAATCTTTTTTTAAAATTAATGTCTTAATTGTAGGTTTTATGACCCAAGGTGTCATAAAACGTACAGGCAGCGAATTTGGATCAAACATCTTTAGTAAAAATATTTTTAATTTACAAGGGGTTGCCAGCTCAGGTGTCACCTGACCATGGTAACACCTTCAAAATTTCGAGGTCCGTCACCAAAATCCCTCGAGTAGCTGAACAGTGTGATGTTAATATTCACTCACTCACCCGACGAATAATACACAGTTCTTTTAGCATTTCCTCCCCACAATAATGGACTATCCTTTCCACATATATGCAGCAAAGCCATGTGTTTGATGAAATAAAAGATTGAACCTTTTCAGCTTACAACAGGCGAGGCCTATCGCTTTGAAGGAAGAAGCCCTTTAGTGGGTCTTTTCGCCTGGGGTTCCAAGAAACAAAAAGGTAGCAGATAGCTGCTCAAATAAGATTAGCTTTTTCACAGGAAGAACTTTGACCCCGTCCATGTTACATGACATTTCCCTTTCTTGTATTTCATTTTTTGTAACAAGGGAATAAAGTGTCTGCTTAGCTTGAGTAATATATGAATTAGCTAGGGGTAATATGCGCTTTGCCTACTAGGCACTCGTTAAAGTAAAAAAAGATCTTTAGTGGAACAGCGCCGACTTTCCTATTGTTATCCTGTTTCTGTCAAACAAATGTTGTTTATTTTTTTATATCTAAAGAATCACGTTAATATAATTGAGCAAACAGCACATTAGTTTATATAATCCATCATCAATCAATTGAAAAACTATAATACAAAGAATCAAACGGTTTAACATATTATTACAACTAAGAAAAGGAATTTGTGAAACATACGATAAAATTGTGCTTTCTTACTAGTACAATCTAAAGATAGGTGAAAAATAGACACTTTGAATTGCCTAGCACTTATACTATTAGATTTACAGTCACATTTTTTGAAACCCTGCCCGGTACTATTTAAAAATCTCTCTTCACTAACACTGAATTCAGATCTCGCATGTATTTGTTTTAAAATACAGGTTTTAGTACCAAGTTTATAAAACCCATCCTTTGTGTGTGTGCTTTACTAAGGACCACAGCTAAAATAAAGCAGATTTTGCTCTAAGTAAATGTGACAGTGACACCTTCATCGACAGGAGAGCAACGAGCTTTAAAATGATACGGAAACAGTGTGAAGATCACCTATTTAAAATGAGGAAAACTCTTGATTCTGCACTTCGACGGAGCAAATCAGTTAATATGCAGATTAGCTAAATAATTTGCACATTAACGATAACATGTGTACTAAAATAATGTTCTTTTTCTGTTATAGGACACCAAAACCGTCGACTTGTCCTTCAATCCTCTTCGTGAAGCCAAATTCAAATTCTATGACGAAACCCTCCTGGAGGACATCAAGAAGGGAGACCCAAGCGTTTTCGAATTCTTTAGGTTACTGGCGCTTTGCCACACGGTTATGTCAGAAGAAAAACCAGGTGAGATAAATCTCTCTCGCACAACTGTTTCAATTGAAAGTTAATTTTTTTCAAGCAAGACCAGAGTTTTAAAATGTATTATATTTTCTTCAGGCGGAATTCTAGAATACCAGGCTCAATCTCCGGACGAAGAAGCCCTCACTTCAGCAGCTAGAAACTTTGGGTTTGTTTTCCGCGTAAGTAACCACCATTTACTTTAAGGATTGAATTCTTTTTATTGTATGTACACAAAGAAGAGGGGAGGGGGGGGGGTTAAAGCAAATAAACGAAAGTCAACACATATGAAAACATTCTAATTGTTTGGGATAAAATAACAGAATTGAATGAAAAACATTTAATTTTCACTGAACAAGTACTTCCTATTCGCCAAGAGGGCAACAACAAACTGATTTCTGAGATGAGCTTTCTGTTGTTCGTTTTCAAATATAGAAAGAAAAAAAAATAATAAATGACTGTCAAAATGTATCCAACAAAAATTAATCACTGTTTTTTTCTTTGAATTTATTCAAAAGGAAAACAATTTATCTCAGTTTATAATTGATAATGTTATTCGTCAAAGAATATTGTGTTATCGTTGATAGTGACATTCTTCAGTATTTCTTGACACATATGCAAGACTAGAAAATGCCCTTAAAAACGTAAAGTTTATTTTTAAAAGTTGTTCTCTCTGTCTCGCTAAAAATTAATTTTTGTACTAAATGCGTCCAATGAGCTTCCACGCCAAAGGAGCGGGGTTCCAACCCCGGAATGGGCAAGGTTGACTCAGCATTTCATCCCTTCAATGGGATTAAAGGCCGGTCGGAACTGACTGGAATATCTGCTCATGTACCTCAGCGCCCAAAGTCACGAAAACTGAGATGGGTACGGTAGGCCTTGGACTGCCATGGGCTGCTGCGCCTCTAAGTTTAGTTTAAATACGTTCAATTTTAACTAATGAAAAAACTATCACAGCATTTTAGAAGGGGTTTGGACTTGTATATATTTCTTTAAAAATTCTTTTCTTGAGTATCCAAAGATTTAGATTTTACTTTGAGTTCGTAAGCGTATCTGCAATGAAATCTCTAAAAGAGTAAAAAGGAAATCTGTGAGAGCATAAGAAAGGAAAAGTTTTCATCCTCTAGCTTTTTTACTCTGACTTTTATCTTGGAAGATCTGAAAGTCACAACCAAAGCAGCAAAATAACCCTAAATTTAACTTCAACGAACAGCTGACAACACATAATGAATTTGTTTCCCTTCCCTCTATTGCATTGATTGCAGCTCTAGAATTACACTAACTCAAATGTAAGATTTACTAATCAAAATGGTGTGTAGCAGACCTCCGTTCACGCTAGTGTGACAGGCAACCGAAGGGAGAGACATTATCTAAAACTCTCAACTTTTATTCCAATTCATTCCAAACATAGTAAGGTTTCAAATTGCTAATGGAAGCGAGTTATTGCTAATTTATAGCAATAATTATTATTACTATATCGTGAATATATGAAGAAATGTAGACGCACAGGTCATCTTTTTCAATGTTCAAATTTAAGTTTTATATTAATTGATGGTAGCCAGGGACTTCTGAAGGCATGGGCCAACTGGGCCTAGAGACTCGTCTCAAAATCATGATCCGGATAATCTTAATGGTCGAATGTTATATTCTCCGAAGAACTGGGAATTTTGAACTGTATGGCAGCTGAATCATAATGTGATGTCTTTTTTCGAAAGATGTTAGTTGATCGAATCAATTTTTGCCCATCCGGTAGAGTGGTTAGTGACGTGGGGCCGTGGTCCAAATTCCGGAGAAGGCATGGATGTTTGTAAGTGCCTTCTGGGCATGGGGATTCTCTAAATAGCCGTCGAGTCACAAGTCCTCTCGTGAGGTTGAGAGAAGAAGAGAGGTGGAATTCCCTAATAACCCCCAGGGAGTTCTCCCTCAAAATTGGGGTGGAATCATACTGTCACTGGCATGGTGCTCAAAGCTAAGACTAACGACTGGCGAAAAACCTAGCCCTTAGCTGCGAAGAATTTCGTGGACCATGATCTGATATTATTGTCGATCAGGTGGCATAAATAACCACAACAAAATTTTTTGCCTAGGTTTTGTGAGTTACTTTTACATTTATTTCGGCCGAAGTTTGTGAACCGTATGCAACGTGCACCAGGTATAAGATATTTATGGATCAACGTGCCCCTTTTTCTAAAGAAACGTTTGATGAAGCATACACGTGCCATCCAATAATTTTGACTTGTGATTACTGGGAAAATACTAACAACTCAAAACTCTTTATTTATTACGAAAAAAATACACTTTGCACTGTATCATTTTAGTTATACGTGTAATTCAATCAGAGTAACATTAAAGTGTAACTTCTGTTGCTGTGGAATTAGGTAGTATGATATTAGGATTGAATGTTACTGCTTAGAATATGCTGGTGGGGCTGATCTTCCAAACGAGGACTTTCTAAGCGAGCCTTTAATGTTGTTCATCTCTGAAATTAGTCAAATAGTTAAATAACACCAACTACCTTCTTCAAAACAAAATGTGAAATCTGAATTCCACTGTTTCCAAAATTTCCATTGTTGGCATTTTCATATAGTGTTGTTAACCTTTCTGAACAAACAATGTAACTTTTCCTTGCTTACAATAATTTTAGTCATATTGAACTAGGCAGAAATCGATAAATATTTAAATCTTCAATTTCCTACCAATCGAATTGGGTCAAGTTTACTTTATCAAACGAAGTTACATCAGGGTACTTAATGAACTTGAGCGTTTCCGATAATTCTTTGAACTGAGAAAATCTTACAGAAATTCCTTGATTGAAGAATCAATTCTTCAGTAACTTTTTCTTCTTTACATTCAGTTCTTTGAAATGTTGGCATATGTCTAAAAAATAACCATTTTTAAAGCCATCTAACAACTGAGAGCTTTGTTCAATTTTTCCCCTACTGTTGCAAAAACAGTCTGATTTCTTCCAAGCAGTCAATAAATCTTTCAAGTACGGTTTCGCGGATCAACCAACGAAGATTATTATACATTAGTAAGCCATTATACACCGAGTTGACTTCATCCAACAAAGCGTAAAATTTTTGCCTATTTAAAGCCTGCGACGATATGAGGCTGACTATTTTTGTGACTAACTCCGTTACAGTATCAAGAGTTGCTAAACCACTCTCTGCACACAAGGCTTGTTGGTGAATGATGCGGTGGCATTCAAGAATCGAATGTCTGTTTTAAATAAAGAAATGAAACCATTTATTTCTTACCGTATTTGGAGCACCATCAGTTGTTACTGAAACAATTTTTTTTAATCAATTTCTTTCTGAGCACGCGAATTTTTTACAGCCGTACAAATATCTGTGCCCTTTGTAGTTGTTAGCAACGATGTTATTCCAATTAATTCTTCCTTAATTATTTTTCCTAATTAATTTCGAGGAAAAAAAATAGCAAATATAGATTTAGTAACGTTAGTACTTTCATAAAAATGAGATAAAAGGAGCGGAGTCAATGTCATTTTTTGTTGATCTGATATTTTTCCAGCCAGTTTCAAAATTCTTTATTTTATTGTGTTTTTGTAGATAGAGGAATATCTTTGATGTGCTGAATTATCTTATCTTTATTATCAAAATCATCAAAAAGCGAGGACGCGCATGCTAACCAGGCTTCCTTCGAAAATTCTCCCTCTTGAAAAGGTTTACTATGACGAGCAATGACATTTTCAAAGCTCCTATGACAATTTTTGCTAATATAATCGTTGACTGTTTATTCATCTTTTATTGCACTTACAATTAATTCTTTGTTCTGTGGTTCACTTTTTTACAAAAGGATTAGTGATTTGTTTCAATTTACAGACGATGCTCTACATTCCCCTGTTCCAGAAGATAAGACACACCACTTTGTCGCATTTACCAATCATGCTATTTTTCTCGGCCCTTTAAGTTTGAAATTCTCTGTTACACATTTTATCTTCCACATTTTTTTTTTTTTTGCTGAACTTTTAATGTTAAATAGTTGTTAAAAATCGTAAACACAACCGCTGCCAATAAAGTTCGGTGAATAGTCCTGTAACATTAACGTAGATGAAATATTAACGAATGTTACCTTACTCTTCTTGGAAATAGTCACCTCCCATAACTATGCACCGCTAAGATCTGCTATACATGTCCTGGAAACTTTGCAAGAAGTCTTCTTTTGGGATGAAATTTAAAAGCATCGACACGTTTCGTTGGATGCCAGGAAAATCATCAAATATTCCCTTTTAAAGCGAGTTTAAGTCATGGGAATAGAAAGGATTCAGATCTGGCGAGTATGGTGGTTGTTCAATTTGCACCCTCCCGCTTTTTTTGCCAGGAACTGTTTGACGATATTGACTGTGTGACGGTCAGCATTGTCGTGAACAAAAAGCAATGAGCCTTATTGTGCTTACTGGGGTCGAACCCTACGTATCCCTCACGTTTTTTTCATCCCTAAATACTAGGTAAAGATTTGTCGCACGGATTCACGGTTAATCTACAGTCCATCAGCTTCCATGCACACAATTAATCAACGATCTTTCCGGATTAATTTCCTCACTTTCTCAATGTTTTCGTCCCTGAGGGAGGTTGCCGGTCTTCTGCTACGGGGTTTGTCAGAAACACTTTCCCGGTCTTCTCGAAAACGGGAGAACCACTGGTGCATACACTTCATTGAAAGTGCTTGATCTTCATGAACACGTACCAGCATCGCATAAGTTTCTTTCGGCGTCTTGCCAAGCTTAAAACAAAACATTAAATTGGTCTTTTGTTCCTTCATTTTCCTGTTCTCAGTGAAGAACCAACGCACTGAACAAGCACTTTGTAAAACAAGTCAAACATGGAACACAAGCGACGCTGAACTGAACAGCGGTGGATGCAGAGGGCCAACACCGGCCGCTACGCATGTGCAGCGTTTGGTTTTGCCAGTGTTGCCAGATCGGCCGTTCTGACTTCATTCACCGAACTTTATTGTCACAGGTTGTATACCATAAATAAACTTTACAATACAGTTGTGTCAACGAACTTGACTATACTATGTTTAGACAAACTTAACATCATTAACAAAAGTAGTCCCCGACATAACTAAGGCAAGCCATTAAAAAAGAGCATGCTCTCCGCCACCCCTCACACCACGACCGATTACTCGCGTTTGTTAGTAATGCATGGTGACCACAAAAGATGTACCCGATTTTTTAAAATCATATTATCGAAATTGCGGCACATAATACAAGAAGTTATACATGAATGTAAAGAGTGTTTTTAGTTAAAAATGTTCGTGTGTGTCCCTTTTTGTTACACGGCATTTGTCCAATCTGTAATCCAGTTCATTCCATACATTTTACTGCATCACTCTATTATAAACCATTAGGTTTATAATGCTGTACAAGTGCTTACTGGTCATCCTTAGTCATTTGTTGTATCAATTGCCAATGATACGGCTAGAAATTTTATTTTTGTTAAATTTTCCATACCTTATTCTGTGGTATTCCAGGTTCACAAGCTCTCCTAGGCAAAAACTTTGTCATTGACGCCATGTTTAAATTTTTAATTATAGTGACCTGAAATGTGCTGTAACCTGTTGGTCATTGGTAAGGAGAAAAAACTTGGTACATTTCTCTTTACATTCCTGTGTCACTTAATGTAATATGTGCAGTAGCTTCGATCATTTATTTCGAAATTGAGTCCACCTTTTGTGCTCACGCTGTACTTCATAGTGAACTTCGTTATTTTGAGCTAAAATACCAACAGTTTCGATTGGTGGCGTGCTCCCAAAATATCGTGTCGCGTGCTATTGGTTCGCCATCCCTGCTATATACTGTCTGCTTAAGAGGATCGCAGATAGGGCTTGCTTTTGCATAGGGGCCCAGGACCTGAAGAAATCTTAAGGCATCCCTGATTGTGATAAATTCGTTTTAAAGTTTTGCAAGGCTGATGGCAACAATATTGTACTATATTATTGTTTGAAATGAATAAAATAAAGCAGTGTTTTTTTAACTTGATGTGATTGAAAAAGCTGGTAATATAAATTGCATTTTTTTAGAATTCTAATTTAAAATTTTTAATGAAATTGCTATAATTTAGCAAAGAGAAACTCTTAATTTAGTCCACACCTTTGGTGACTAAGCAGAAAAAAAATGAACTCGAATTTTTTTTTTAGTACCAACAAATTGTTTTTCTAACATATTTGTGTCATGCATTCGCTAAGTTTTGCATTAAAGATGTGAACTAAAATAGGAACAACTAAACCAAATTTTTGTAAGCAAGTTAATGGAAAAGAGTTGCTGTCTGAAGGATGGCGATTGACACAATACATGGCTATTTATTGCTTGATTCAGCTATGTTGGTACAATTTGCACCCATGTCATTCTTTCATGTAAGATTTTTTTGCTTAAAATCATGGAAACTGCGCGAGAAGTTAATTATCATATATTTTCTTAAAACAATAAACCCATTACGAGTGAATGCCGGTGGTAATACAAATTTATACACATTTGTTTTACTCGTATTCATAAGTTTCTATATAAAATTTTAAGTACTCTATTTTATTTGACAGTCTTTTCTTTCTTACCCGTTCTCAGAACCGCACTCCTGCCTCTGTGGTGATCGAAGTGATGGGGCATCGCGAAGTCTATGACCTCTACTGCATCCTCGATTTCAACAACGTGCGAAAGAGAATGTCTGTGAGTGAGATACTTTGTTCAAAGCCTTTCTGTTTGAGTCGACTGCGTTTCAAAAACCATCCAATGAAATCTTTTCCCTTCCAGGTAATATTGCGCAAAGACGGCGTGCTCAAGCTGTATTGCAAAGGAGCCGACTCGGTGATCTTCGAAAGGCTGGACGAGAGCTGTGCTGAACTGAAGTTCAAAACACTGGAACATCTCAATGTGAGTTGAAAATGCCGTTTTACCTTGATCTTTTACTTGGTTTAGAATGCATCATCATGAATGTTGTCGAAGTACTTTTATAGTAAAAAATAGTATCAAATCAGGATTGAAAATAATCGATATTACAAAGCAGTAGTCGGGCACTTTGAATATACGAATCAAGTCATTTGCTTTGCAGTGTTGACAGTGTCGTGATGAATGAAAAATACTACAAGAGACGTTCCGAGTGTAAGTGCCGTAATCTTTTCACAAAAAAACTTTATTGCCCAAAAAATTACATCACGGCATCATGAACTATAAACCCTGCACTATCTTTTAACATTGTCCCTACCGACATTGAGGCATTGGTCGTAGCGCGCAATCGGTTTGAAGAAACCACTGTGGTGAAACTCCGTGGCCTGCAATGCAAAGAATTGTCGCACAGCCTGTTCCAGCTCACCACTCATTTATTTGAAAGGATTTTTTCCCTTCAATGGGATACCCCGTCATCAAAGTGGTCTTGGCTTCTGGGGTACTGTGGTACACCCATGTCTTGTAGCCTGTGAGGATTCTGAACAGGAACTCATTCCTTTCGGTACTGTTTCTTCCTCTCTTTTGGGTCACTTATGTGATGGGTATGAGCACAAGCAGCGCACAGTGCAGGCAATGCATCGTTATGCGTCCGTCTGTTAATACCATGTTCTGTGCTCTAACAGTGTTGTTTTAATTTGTGGATGTGAAGGAACACACCCATTTCGGCCTTCTTTCACTGAACTTGCAACACCAGCGACCAACCATTTGACGAGACATGATCTCTTCTCCATATACGGTCTGTAAGCGTCCATCAGTGATGGACACACTACTCGCGCGAATCCATTCGTACCAGATAACAGCATGCACTTTCAATGATGACTACTTTGTCAGCTCACGTCTGCCTGCTATCGTGATTTGTAGTCAAATAACTTCGAGCATACCAGTCCGCTACTGCTCCGATTTTTTAACACTCTACGCAGACATCATTTCTGATACGCCGGTGCAGCTTCTGCCGTGCAACCAGCAAAAAACTTAGTGTATCTATCATTTTCCCTTTAAAAAGATGAAAAAAATTTTTTGGAATTTTTCTTGTATTTACAGTCAGTTAATTGCGATTGTATCTGAAAAAGCCTACATGTTAAATGAGATAAACTTTCATGCGTTTGAAAGACAATCAACCACGTAACAGTATTATATATGGAGAGAGAAAGAGAAATTAGTTGCAGAAAAATTATTTGAAAGATCTTATCTGACCAGAATTTCAGAATGGAATAATTCCTGGCCATCTCAAAATTACATGACTTAATATTAAGTATTCACTTGCTCTAACTGAGAAAATAATTTCAGGTATTAATCTCCTAAATACCTCTAGTAGCCGCGGTAGCCAAGTGGTCTAGGCATCAGACCAGGGCTAGCGTGTCATGAGTTCGATCCCAGTACCACTGAAGACCCACCGTGTAGGGGAGCGATGCACGTTAAATCTGTCGAGAGCTCAAACGTCCTCCCGTTGGTGTGGTGTGGTAGTTAGGAGAGGGGGTGACAGCTCAGATGTCGTCCGCGTCACTTGACAATGGTTCAAAATGACGCGGACCGTCGCCAAAAAGCCCTAGTGTAGCTGAACAGTGTGACGTTAATATTCACTCACCCAAATACCTCTACTGATACCTCCGAGATAACCATAAAAATACCCTTGAGGTATTTTTGTGGTTACAAATATTTTACAGGAATTTTTTTGGAGGCTACGACTTTTGTAACAAAGTCTTGACACTGACCCTAAAGCTTGAGTGAATCATTCAGGTTCTCAGGCATTCAGGAAATCTCTGAATTTCTGATGTAAATCATTTTTTCTCCCAAGACCTCAAAAGAACCAGTTCTCGTGATGATGATGTTTAGTAGTCGTTACAACATGCAGTTTTTTCCCCCATCAATTGGTATCCTATAAAAAACCTAACACTAGGCTGGATTCATATGATGTCGTAGTCACACACAATGATAAATGAAGCTTCTTGATTCCAGCCAATCAGTTCATGCATTTCGTTGTTGCCAACTTTTGCTTTTTGCAGAAACTTTCATTTAAAAGTATATATTTGTCAACAGTAGTAACGCACTAAAGTAAACAAATGCGCCTGATTCAAAACTACACATATATTTCAATCTTGAAAAACTCTCTGAAGAATTTTAATATTTGAGCATCTTTACCCAGTTATCAAATTTGAAACTATCTAAATTTTACAAGAACAATAAGTATTAGTCTAATGTCAGTTTTGAGTTAAATGAGAACACGTCATTGATGGAACAGTCTTGAATTTAGTTCATTGAGAAGGTTATTATAACTTGGTGAAGTTAAATCCTTTTTTCTTTTTTTTTGTTGTTGTTTTTGTTGATTGTTTCTCATAACGACATCAATTTTTGCAATGATTCTTTTTCAGAAATATGCCGGAGAAGGTTTAAGAACGCTTTGCTTGGCCGTGAAAGAATTAGACGAAGACTTTTTCGAAGAATGGAAGGAGAAATTTCATGCGGCAGCGTAAGTACAATCCCAACATATTTTTTAAGATACGAAAACTTGGTCTTACACAGAAAACCAAGATTTCGAACACCACGGGCTGTCATTTAATTTGATAGTACCATGTTGAGTAGCGAACTGGATGATCGCGGGAACATGTGCTGTGTGATCTAGATTTCACACAGAGAACACCTGTAAAGTACAGAGGGAGCACAAATGATTAACTCGATTTTTAAAAAAAATCATGTTTTCGAAGCTATTACATGTATTACAATAAGTGATACATAGTAGCGCACACAAATGTTTTTCAAGAGGGAAGTCCATGGTTGAAAGTTCTCCAACTCGTATCATACCTCAAGATAACACCAATAAATTCTTCTGATTTTGTCGATTTTGTTAACAAAAAACAGTAAAAAAATAAATTATTGGATTAATAATTAGAAATAATTAATAAATCAAATTGTCGATTGCAAGCACTTAATTAAATTTTACGTTATATATATCTATATAGAATTATCATCAATTAAAAAACTCAAGGGCTTTGGGGGGTCCGGACCCCCTTGACACCCCCCTTGTGTGCGCCACTGGAGATACATGAATGTAAGGAGAAATGTACCAAGTTTTTTTCCGCCAATGATCAACAACACATTCAGGAATGCTGTGCTTGAAATCCAAACATGGCATCAATGTTAGAGTAAAGTTATTGCATATTAGACTATGCATGGTTTTTTTCCTGTTACGTGCAATTAGAAATAGCTACGGAAAAAGCGCCAACCAACAAGAGCATTCCGCGATGGTATTAAGAAAACAGTTTGCTTGTGTAAAAAAAAGCTGTGGCTGGTCAAGCGTCTCGGAAGAAGCAGTAGAGAGGAAGAGTAAAATGTATGGATGCTGTAAAATGTATGGAATTAACTGGGTTACAGATTGAACGTATGTCGTGTAACAAGAGGACCACACATCAAGCATTAGTAACAGAAAAAAACATCTGTACATTTGATGTTATCTTTTGTATTATAAGTGCGTATTATACGCCGGAATATAAGGTAGATAGACAGAGGTGGCTTAAGGCGGGGGGGGGGGAGGCCACTGCCCACGGCCTCGCGGTGCATAGGGCCTCGCGCTTCAAAGCCGAAATAAATTAAGCGAAAAGTAAGGAAAATCCAAAAGTGCACTCCACAGGGTTTTTTATAATTAATAAATGAGAAAGTTCTCAACTCTATCTTTTTTTCGCCATAAGATTTCGAAAAATTGATATATCGACTTTTTTAAAAGGAGATATTCTATTTATCTGTGCATGAAAACACATGAATAAATAATTCGTGAAAATATTGTTTTCCATTTTCTTCTATTTAAAATTTCTCAATGTTGGCGTTTCTGCTCATTCGTTCATATTTAGTCTGGCAACATTAGCTTTAGCTAAGCTGCTATCGCGCGGGAAGTCCCCTGTCAGAGATGGGGCATAGTTCGGGACTTCCCATCATTAGAAAGACAATTAAAGCATCGCATGCAGAAGCATTATCGCTTCATGCTTCTATATCATATTTTAAATTGTTAAAGCATTTGATGTGAGAATAAATAATAGTGGTACTGGACATTTTTCATAATCTTTCAATCATGTTAGGCTTAGGCACTAAGAGATATAGAAAGAAAAGGAGAAAAAGGGAATCTGTGGTGCAGCAAAAAGAAAAGTGGAAACAGTTGTATTCAACCAGGTTTAAAGTTCAGTTCTGACGAAATTTTACGGTCAGACTGAATCTGACTGTACAGAATCAAATTAATCGGTTCCCTCGACTTCTCAAAAACATTTATCCATATCCGAGTCTCAGTAGAATTTGGAAGTTATTTCAGATACACCGACTGTTGATAACGAACGACGAAAACTGGGAATAGAAATATGATCAAAAATTTGCCAATCATAATCTGACGTTGTGATTTCTGTGTTCGCGTTGAGTAACATACGTCACAATCAAGAAGAAGAGATTGAGATTAGTTCTTCGCATGTGAAAAAAGATTCTAGTGACGCACCTCAACAAGCATTTTCCAGTTTTGATCCGGAATTGTGTGTTGTTTCCCATGACAGATGCTCACTTGTCATGATGTAGTTCAAAGCGGTCCCACACAGCAGTTAAATAACAGTGATGAATATTATCCTAAAGATGATGATCATAGACACTTTTCCAATTTTCATTTCTCAAGAAAACTACATAATGGGGAAAATCAACGTCGTTGCTGGATGGTTTATTCAAGCTCTAAAAATAACGTTTTCTGCTTTCCATGCAGACTATTTGGGAATTCACAAACTCAAATGGCACAGGAATTTTGCTGTGATTGGAAACACTTAAGTAATATTTAACACATGCATGAGGATACTAAAGAACGTATAGACTATATGTTCCGATGGATAACATTAGAGAAGGGAATAAAGCATGGAGAAACATTAGACCGAGAAAACGAAAGGCGAATTCTGGAATCTCAAAAACATTGGTACAATTTGTTTGAAAGATTAATTGATATCATAAATTTCTTAGCCTATCATAATCTGAGGTTTAGAGGTCACAGAAAATCTCCCAAAACAGACGAAGACACTAAGAATTCTGGAAACTTCATAGACTTATTTAAATTGATATCTAAATATGATACTATGTTACCGGAACATATAAATCGCATTGATAATGAACCCTTCGCATATCATTATCTAAGCCATTATATTCAAAATGAATTGATCACAATCATCTCAAACACAGTTAGCAGTGAAGTGATTGGTATAGGGTAAAAGAGGCAAAATATTATTCTTTTTTTACTCGACTGCACCGGAGACTAGTAGAATTTAACAAATATCGATCATCTTAAGATAGTGTAGTACATCAACTGGAAGAATAGAAGAAAACTTGATCTTTTTTTTTCTTCTGTCTCTTAAACGAGTGGAGAATATTTGACCAATTCAATACTTGGAGAGCTAGAAAAATTTGGCTTAGGTATTAAGAACTGTCGGGGACAAGGATACGACAAATAGGCAAATATGGTAGGAATAAATAGTGGAATTAAAACTCGAATATTAAATATAAATCTCAGGGCGTTTTTCACACCTTCCGGTTGTCATAGCTGGAATCTGTTATTGGTAGAAGCAGCTATTTCGTCAGTGGCAACAAAAACATTTTTTGTTTTTGTTTTATTCAGAAGATTTTTTTGTTGTTGATATTTTCAAGTTTTAGCAAACGCTGGAAAATTATCAAAGATAAATTAAAGCTTACTCTTTTAAGCCTTTATCAGACATAAAGTAGGAAAGCGGTATCGTGGCGGTGACGGCCGCATTATTACAATTTGATGATGTTATTGAATGCATAGAAAACTTAAAAAACCAAACGGAACAATCTGACACACTCAGTGATTGCGATTCCATTTTAAATGAAATGTTCAGTTTGGAATTTATCGTATCATTACACGTATGGTATGAGTTATTAACGCGTGTCAATACCATAAGCAAATTATGGTATTGTACAAGCCTGTGAATGCATTACTCTTGAACATTTGCGTACATTATGTAGTTGGATCAAAGAATATCGACAAACTGGATTCGGAAAATGCTTGTCTGACACTCTTAAGTTTATTGAGAAAAGCAGTTATGATTTTCCAACAGATTTTAAAGATAAAAGGATAGCCAAAAGAAAAGAATGTTTGGTTATGAAGGCGGTGATCAACCTATTGAGTATGTCAAAAGCTGGTATGAAGCAGACTTTTTTAATACCATGATTGATTCTGTGATAAACAATATAGGTTCAAGATTAATATTTTTAAAATCCTTTTGAAAATTTTCGTTTTCTCTATGACTTAAGCAAGTTAAAAATTATTCCAAAAGAGCAAATACTGATACTCTCAAGCTGTACACACAGTCCTGCAAGTAGGTGAGAGCAGTGACTTCCAACCTTACAAGAGAATTATATGAAGAATTACAAAATATGATCCCAAATTTACGGAACATATTTACAGACGTTAAACATCTGCTCCAATATGCCATAGAGAACAATTTGAAAGAAATTTTCTTCAAATATTTACATTGTCTTTCGAATTTTGTTAAAAATACCTGTAAGTACCCCTTCTGAGAGGAGCTTTTCAAAATTAAAACTCATAAAAAATTCTGTGTGAAATACAGTGGGTCAGGAAAGATTTTCAGCTTTGGCAATTTTATCTATTGAAGCAGATATACATCCCAGATAAATTACGAACCAATCATTAAGGATTTCAACAAAACTAAGATTTCTGTTTCTTTAACTTTTTTTTATCATTATTGTTTAATGTGCCAAAGAAATATGAGTAAAAAGTTAGGTTTTTTTCTTTATGAATAAAAATTATTTTTTTATTTTAAAAACTCTTTTCTTACGCCACCAGAGGGTCTCGCGAAATGTATCTTGCCCACATTAAGTTCAGGTCTCGCGCCGCCACTGTAGATAGAGGTGATACCCATTGGACATCTCACACAGAAGCATCTAAAAACGGTACATGCAATTGATAAATGCATCCACGTTGTCAGTTCTGGTTAAGGAAATATGTTGTTTTATTTTTGTCTGTATATCTGCAGCACCTCGATGGAGAATAGAGAAGAGAAAGTGAACGCCGTCTACGAGGACATCGAAACGAACCTCATTCTGCTCGGAGCCACGGCCATCGAGGACAAACTGCAGGACGGAGTACCAGATGCCATCGCCAACCTTGCCCTGGCCGACATCAAGCTGTGGGTGCTCACAGGAGACAAACAAGGTAAGAAATCTCTTTTTGCTTCAGACATCAATAATATGTGAAGATTTCTATGATAGGGTCAGCTTAAACGGTTGAATCCTATTCTAGTCCACCCAAATTTAACTTTTTTTTGTCGCCAAGTTGGGCGATAAGTTAACCTAAATAGATACCCTTCATTAGTAGTATTAAAACAAGAGATTAATGATCGTTAGTGGCGATTGGTATTGCTATAATATCCAATCGACAATTAGTTTTGGCAACTCTACTAATAGAGCCATTTGCATCTTTTGCACACTTGATTATAAATAGGCTTAATGTAAGAGTCTATTTGTTGTCTATTTGTCCTACCCTGTTTAGAATGAGTCGAATGCTAGGTTTAACATGGTTTTTTTTCTTTGAAGCAAAAGGAAGTTATTAAATGCAAGAAGGTTTGAGTGTTCCAAGAGTATAAATGTATTTGAAATGTGAAAATTGTACTTTAAAAATTCAATTATGGTTATGAATGGAGATGCCTCTGGAAAGTGAGCAAAAAATCTGCATGATAAGGTTAAGAGCAAAAAGAAAGGTACGTGATCATAGAGTCATTTTGAGTAATTTTTGGATGTTGTGTTTATATTTTTTTAAGCAGCTAAGTTTTGCAGGAAATTGTTCTTTAAGTCTTAAAATTTCAATTTCTTTCCTTCTAGTATCGATTTCTTCTTTTCAAAATGTTCTTCATTTCTCATTTTTCAAAAATTAAATTTTCATGCAATTGTTCCATAAATCTTAAAAATTTTCCTTTTTACTCTTTGGATATCATTTTTTTCTACCTATACGAATGTCCTAGATTTTCTATTTTTAGAAGCTAAATTTTACATCAATTTGTTCTTAAAGTCATAAAATTTTTCCATGTTTACTCCTTCGAAGAAAATGCCATGTTTTTTTCCAGTTTTCCTGGTCTCTACTTTGAAAAATGTGCCTTGGGGCTATTTTGACTGGAAAAACCCTCCACCAAAGGGTGGGCTATAAATAATAGGACTTTACCACTTAAACCAATTTTAGGGTTGCAAAATTAGAATTTAAAAGGAATTTGATTACTTAGGGTAAGACGTAAGCTTTAAGATAAGAATTTGTTTATACACTATTAGGTATTAGGATTATCTTAATCTGTTTCAGTATTACTTAAATTCAGAAACTATTCTGCATGTATTAGGGTAGGCTGCCACTTAGGTGTAATTTGTGCACCTGAAGGATCGAAAGGACATGACATATGAGAACTTATTTTCAGAACTTTTAAATGCCGATTTTATCTCCTTAGAAATCATGGTCATTTGGTGATGAAATTGTAATTTTATGGATAGATAATCGCCAATTAATTCTTCTGAATGTTATCGTGAAAAATATTGGAATAAAAGCATGTTAAATCCTATGGGATAAATTCATGACGGTCGCGTTATAAATGCAATCGCGTCTTCTCCATTGAATTCAAAACTGACATTAGACTTGTATTTATTCTGCTTGTAAAGTTTAAATAAAACTTCAAACGTAGTAATTTGGTAAAAATGTTTCGGTATTAAGATTCATCAAAAAAAATTTTGAAAATTAAAAAAAAAAGTTCATTATTTGTGTACTTTTAATTTCATTTATCTTTGTGCATTATTTTTGAAAAATATATACTTTCTAAGAAAATCTGAGAAGAGCAAAAGTTGACAATAGCGAAGTGTATGAACCGATTGGCAGTAAACATGTGATTGTATTTATCATGTGATTATGACGTCACAAATTTATGGCCAGAAACAAGTTTTTGAAGTTATGTGACTATGGTATCGCATGAATTTTGCTCATTACTTAATGTTCTAAAACTTTTAAATTTTGAAGAATTTTTATTTCGATTATTTTTGTTGAAACTTTTTTAATCGTTCTCTTTACCACCATATTACAGAGACGGCCATTAACATCGGCTACTCATGTCGCTTGCTATCTGACGACATGGTGGACATCTTCATAGTGGACGCCGCCGATTTTGCAGAGGTCGCCAACCAGCTACGCCGATACCGTGAAGCGATCGCCAACGTCCTGGCCCACAGCCAAGGCACCACAGCTTGTACGGTCATCCGATTCGAAAATGACTACAATGCTGCCGAGACACCGGTGGATCCATCAGGGGGGTTCGCTCTAGTGGTCAACGGTCACAGTTTGGTAAGTATCCTTCATTCTTCTGATCAATACAATAGTTAAAAATGCATTTAAGCTTGTAAGCGCTTTCTATTTGAAGTCGCTCCTTCACCGTCTTGCTGATCTAAAGGTGTGTGTGTGTGGAGGGGAGGGGGAAACAAAGCTACCCCAGAAACTTCCATAATAATTAATATTTTATCACTATTCAAGCACACTAATCAAACACAAGGGAAACTACAAGAGGAGACCCTAGGAGTAATATAAAGAGAGCAATCTACAGTCAGTAAACAAGCGCAAACGATCTGTTTAATTTACTCCAGTCTATCTTAAATTCTTAAACTTTAATTCACTAATTTATTATAGTGATAAACTCCTTCCTAAACTCACATTGTTATAATAAAATACACTCATGTCTATAAATTAAGAATAATTCAGAATCACACAGAAATTGAACTCTAAAATAAAAATTTCACCTGTAGAATTATCACACACATCTTGAAGAAGAATATGCAAATTACAGGAAACCACCAGATGGCGCGGATAGTACGTCACAATGACGAGAGTGTAAGAGAGGGGTATATAAGGAATGGTGGCAAAGAAGTAAAATTGTTCACAAGTGCTTTAAAAGCCTTTCAGTGTAATAACCGCATTGTTATGGCACAAAGGAAGCATTTGGATGATTTTTTACGTGGTAGAATTATCAGACGATTGGAATGTGGACGTACCCAGCTGGAAGTATCCGAAAAACTTGGAATCGCCCAGAGTGTCATCTCCAGGCTTTGGCAACGATTCCAAGAGGATGGTATTGTGAGTAAATGTTACAGCACAGGTCACCCCCGAGTTACAACGCCGAATGAGGACCGGTATTTGGCAGTTACTGCCAATGGAAACAGACGGAGCACAGCATCAGACCTATCTCGTCAACTCTCTTAAGCTACCGGTACGACAGTTTCAAGGCAGACCGTGTACAGACGCTTAGGGCACATTGGTCTATATGCTCGTAGGCCTGTCGGATGTGTTCCCCTTACCGCAACTCACTGTCACCTGCGATTAATCTGGAGTAGAGAGCATGCATTGTGGACACCACAACAATGGTCTTGTGTGATGTTTTCAAACGAGTCCAGGTTTATTTTGCAGTCTGATTTTCGCCAGACTTTCATATGGAGAGCGCCAGGTACCCGTTACCACCAAGAGAACACCATTGAACGGCACCGTTACGGTGGTGCAGGATGGCTCGTTTGGTGAGGAATTATTCTTGGTTCCAGAACTAACCTGCATGTTCAGAGTGTAACGATGACAGGCCACATCTATCGGGATGTTTTTCTGTAACAACATATACGTTTGTTTCGGGGTGCCGTGGGTGCTGAATTTATGTTTATGGATGACAACGCCCGTCCTCACCGTGCAAACATTGTAGACGAATGCCTTCAATCGGAGGATATCACCCGTATGGATTGGCCAACATACTCACCGGACTTGAATGCAATAGAGCGTGTGTGGGATATGCTTGGCCGACGAATTGCAGACCGTCAACCCCCTCCCACCTGTCTACCGGAACTTCGGAGTTCATTGCTTGATGAGTGGTGTAATATTCCCCAAGATCAGATTGATAATTTGATACTCAGCATGCGTAGGCGTTGTAAGGCCTGTATTGCATCACCCGGGAGATATACTCCGTATTAACCATCATACTAACCATGTTATACTGTTTTTTTGTAAATTTGCTCCAGGGAGTAAAAATCGCAATTTTTATTAATTATGTGAAACATATAGCATCTTTTTTGCTCTTTACCTTTTGATTAATAAATAGACTTTACAAATAAGTCAAATTTGTTTTGCTTTTGTCACTTTCTTTGCCTGAACTTCATTATCCTTAATTTATGGACGTGAGTGTAAATCTCACTTACTAATCAACGCAACAGTTCCTTTGCTCCTTCTATCTTACCTTTACAAAACCTTGACTTCATATAGTCAAAATAATCTACATATCAAGGTTTATTCTTGAGGGATGGCTGTGAATTAACGCGAAAGCTAGCCCTAAAGTTAACCCCAAGAGGATTATTCAGAAGGTCGCGTATAGATCCGTCACAAGCTCTATATTTATTTGTTCATTCTCCCTTGTAATACTGAATATTATATCTCGGAAGGATGAGGAAAATTTATGAAATGAGAAAAAATATTTCTAAAATTTTGATCAACATGTGACAAGATGTGAAATCTTAGCCTCCTAAATAGTACAGCGGTTAGTGACGCTGATTGCTGTGCCATAGAGCCATTTGAGTCCCGGAGAAGGCATGAATGTTTGTAAATGATAGTGGCACACACATGGAGCCTTCCAAATTTTTGTCGGGCCGAAAGCCCTGTCGAGACGTTGGTGAAAGAGGGGAGAAGAGTGGAAGGCCTCCTCAAAATTTGAGGTGAAACGGATCCAAATGACTTCCACCTGCATAGGGCCCAAAGCTGCAGTTAACGACAGACGTAATCCAGCCCCTTGCCTGGAGGAATTTCGTTGACCTCGATTTCACACCGTCGATCGGGTGATGTTAGAAACAACACATGAAATATTATTTTTTTAATGTTTTTTTTCTAACAAAGCGTCGGCTGAAGTGTACCGGTTCGAGTTTGGGTGCATTGAAAATCCATTGTGAAGAGGGATTTCATGCACACCAGGTTTGTCGAAAGGGAAAGCCCTATAGTAGGTGGGAATAGAAATTTGGAGAGGGGGCTTCACAACTCAGGTTTCCTCCTTGCCACTTGACCGAGGTTCACAATCACAATGTCCGTTCCCGATAGCCATCGTGTAGTCTTAAGGAGGGGGAGTCTTAATAAATTAATAATTAATCCATCTAAGTAGTTCCGTTGTTTCGGAGACAGATGGCGTTATATGAACAGCTGTGTAATGGGGTTTCAACCCCTAGGAGAGTATGAAATGACTCTGTGATGAATAAAACAGAAGAGAGAGCGGAAATGTGTCAAGTTTTAAGAGAAATGACAAGGTTTTATTGCATCAGTGACTGTTTATTGAAATCGCTCTATGAATCAACGCGAAGGCTATGGCGACGGACCTCTTAATTTTGAATTTTGGTCAAATAACGAAGACAACATTTTTGAGCTGGTGCCCTCTCTCCTAACTACCACACTAACGGAAAACGTTGGAGCCCCAACAGATCTAACATGCATCGGCTTCCTCTACCCGGGTTGCTCCTAGGCTCGAACTCATAATATGCCGGCCACGAGCTCGTGACCTTAACCACTAGGCTACTGCGGCCACGAAGGTTTGGTTGCAATGGTCATATAGCACAAAAGCTGTTTTCTCAAACTGTTCTTTGAGCTTTTTTAATATCAACAAAGAAATCGGCTGCGAGTTAATCCACAAAAATAAATATTTCAATAAAAAAAATTAGAAAAACGGTTATGTGATGTAATAAATGGGGTCGATTCATCACCAGATGGCGCTGCGATCGTCTAGCGATTGCCCGTGATTATCAAATAAACAAGAGCAACTCATCGTATTACAGTTGTGGTTGTGTGCTAACCGTCGATTTTGCTTGCATTCAAATTTTATATTCTTTAATTTTTTTAATACTCTAAATATTTTTAGTATATTTTCTAGTCTTTGTATAGTTATTAAATATATACATAGTTTTAGTTTACAATGTTAGATTTAAACTTAGTTTATACTTCTGTTCTTTGACCTCGTGTTTTTGTATACTTTTAGGCTTGGTAATTAGTTTGCCAGCCACAGTGTGTTTTAAAAAATAATGGATCGTTCAATTGAACAAAATTCTTTATACTTAGAAATTAAGTGTTAGAGTGTCGAACAGAAGGGGAGGGGCTTGGCGATGTCAATTGTTTTGGCGATCGAAATCGATCGCCAAGTAACTTAATTTAACCAGGGATGTTTTTGGCGATCGGAATCGATAGCCCAGCAACATAATTTAGTGATAGGTATTCCTAGAATTTACACATTGTAATTTTCCAAAAAAAAGAGAAAGAAATATTAATGTAAAATTTAAAAAAATATATTTATAAAGCTCTCAGTAATGTTCGCAAATAAAAATTGTATTTTTCTTAAGTTAAAGGAAAGAAAGGATTTCATTTTGTTATATGATAGTAGATGCAAATCCGAAAATGTCGCCAAAATACTCAGTCGAATCAAACACGTGGGAATTTGGCGTATTATCATGTGATTATGACGTCAAATGAATCCGATTCATTCCAAACATTTTTTTAAAAATTTAAATATGTACTATTGTACTGAATGAAAATGAAAGATTACGATATAGTTTTCTACTAATTGGCATTAACAAATCTCACAAGTACTCGTAGTCAACAAGCAATATCATTAAAGTTGTTATACGTCGCGTTGAAAACAATTACTCAAAGTTACTACAATACGTTGTGCATGTATTTTATGATCATTGCTATATCTTTCCTACAGTTTTCCTTCCTCTTCAGTAACAGGTCAGTTCAAATATTTACATTCCCTTTTGCACTGTGAGGGTCATAAATATGGCAATAAAATAAATAGAGCAGTTTCTATCAGTGAGGAACGCCTGCAATGTCAATAGAAAAATGTAAAGCCAAGACGCACCCACATGAGTTTTTATGTTTAAGATGCTATCGATTTTAGCTATCTCCTTCTCCGAAACGGCGTTTCTTTAGATGTAGTTCTACTTGAAAATGAATAAAAAAATCCTCAATTGCGAAGAAGAGAGGATTATAACAAGAAGTCCAAATAGAAACAGAAATTTAAAAAATATATATAACAAGTTAAACTGTTTGAAGTAGCGGTAACAACAGTATTCGATTAAAATATTTTTCGAACTTTTTTACATTTAAATAACTAAAACTTATTTCTCTATTAAGTTTTCACAACTGACAGAAACACTGGTTTATTTTGATTTTTTTTCTTCCTTTTTCTTATTCTAATAATTTTTCTCACTGATAGCAGTAAAGTAGGGTTTGCAGCCCCGGGATCCCGAAATCCCGGGATCATGGTGGTTTTTTCGAATCCCGGGATTAAAATAACTAATCCCGGGATTAAAATAACGAATCCCGGGCTTTAATTTTTGTCTGAATTATAATTTGAATTTTATATTGTATTGTGAATCTGGTATTACATTTAATGTATTTTATTTACTTTTTTGTACTGTATACGGTTAATGTTAGTTTTCTTAAGTGGTGGACCTTGAAGGGTTTGAGAAGGGTGTATATGTTAAACCGTGAAATTTCATATGTTTCTCTTATTTTCATCTGTAACTTTCTCCCCATCGCAAGTGGGATCAGTAAACGGATATTTCTCCCACCTTAAGATGTCCGGTGTCAGCTAACTTGGACAGAGGCATTTAGAACTTTTGGAAGATATTCGGGATCCCGGAATTCCGAAACCCTGTGTTTTTTATAATCCGAAAATCCCGAGAGTAAACTAATTCCGGGACTTAATTTTTGTCTAAATTATATTAAAAATTTTCTAAGAATTTAATTTTTTAAAAATTTATATTCTGTTTATGAAATATGTACGTAGAATTTGTTTTGTTTTTTTGCGCAATTATAAGTGCTATATGTAAAAAAAGTATACGCATAGAGCATCGGAGAGCGTTGCAAAGATCTAAGTGGCTCACTCCAATGCTTACACAATAATATAAGCAACATCACACAAGAATAGATTTTGTCACAGTTCCTTCTTCAATTAAATGCCGTTAATTGTAGAGGACTTGCTTGGAAGACTTGAGACACTTCAAATCGTATTGCATTACTAACAGCTCATGCTACTGAATCTCCAATTTCAAATGAGGTAACACTTGAAATTGATTCACATTCTGATTCAATAACTGGATCAATTTATGTACAAAAACCATTAAGTGTAGCAGAACTAAATAAAGTTATCAAAGAAGTATATGCACCAATGCAGTCTATTAGATTTTAGACACTGTGATCAAAGATTCAAGAAAGAAAAAAAATGTCTCTTTTTTTTAAAAGGAAGGGAGACGTGGTGACTACCTGAAAAGAACATACTCCTATTTAATGACGATAATACCTACTAGTAAAGAATTCAAACGTGCATTTTCTACGGCAGAACAATGTGTAACTAAATAAGAAGTCGTTCCAACGATGAAACACTGGAGGAGCTGTTTTTTTTATATAAGCTTATTTACAGAATTACAAGAAATGTAGAAATGCTTTTTATTAAAAAAATTTCATTATGCGGTATTTTTATTTGTTTTTTTTTATGATAAATTAATCTTTTTTATTTGTTTCATTAAAATAATATTAAACTAATTTTTAATTATATTTTCAGTTTTATTATGCAATTTCTATTATGCTAATGTGTAAATATTTTTAATAAATAGTCCATTCCGGGACCAATCGCGGGATTTGGATAATTTTATCCCGAAATCTCGGGATTGCAAATCCTACAGTGGAGGACAATAGGTACACTACTGTTATATCCAATTACACACATATACGAAGGCTGTTCAGAAAGTATCGATACTGAATTTATTCTATTTATTCGAGAAAACCCCCAGCGGAGGGACTGTGGGCATCATGCACGTGCATATTTCACCTTGTCTCACAAAATTCGGCAGGTCTGTACAGCGCACCGTTCAGTCACACTGACTTCTTTCACGTGGAGTGTTTGCGTGCGTTTGTCGAAAAAAGAAAATGTGTGAAAACACGAATTAGCGAATCTGTATCAAGTTTTGCTTTAAGCTCCGTAAAATGGGCACCAAAACCTACGAGATGATGAAAACAACATTTGGAGATGAGGCAATGAGTCGTGCTCGGGTTTTCGAGTGGTTCCGGCGATTCAAGGAGGGTCGTCAATCAGTGAACAGTGATCCCCATTCTGGACGCCCATCCACCTCTCGCAATGAGGACAAGATTGCACAAGTGAAGGCAGTGGTGCTGATTTTTCCTCTTTCCCAAGATCAAGAACACCTTAAAAGGACACCGGTTTCAGGACATTGAAACCATAAAACAGAATTCGACACAGCAGCTTCAGGCCATCCCAAAGTCTGAGTTCCAGAAATGTTTCGAGGACTGGAAACATCGTTGGGCCAAGTGTGTTACTGCCAATGGAGCATATTTCGAAGGAGATTGACTCAAAACGTGTTTATGTATGTATGTTTTTGCATAATAAATTCAGTCTCGATACTTTTTGAACAGCCCTCGTATAACTCCTGGAGCTCTGGACCCCTTTAACTGTTCGAAATAACGAGATTCAACAGTGAGTAGCAGTCGGGTTGAATAAGGTTCGTACCGAAATTACTAACCCTTCTTACCAATAAGCTGCGAGTCATTCAATATCATTGGTTGGAACATAAATACTCTGCTTGATTCAGATCAAGTTATCACGTTTCATACTTTTTACCCAATTTATGCTACACTTATTCTTTATTAATCCTCATTACCTCACTCAGTTTGTAATGTTACATTCACAGAAAACCTACGTTCACCCACGTCCCCCTCGGGGGGCGTCGCTCATGTTCTTTGCTCATCATCTCACAGGTGTTCGCTCTCGACCCCAGTCTGGAGCTGCTCTTCCTAGAGGTGGCGTGCCAGTGCAAGGCGGTCATTTGCTGCCGAGTAACGCCCTTGCAGAAAGCCCTGGTCGTCGACCTGGTCAAACGACACAAGGGGGCGGTCACGCTGGCCATCGGGGACGGTGCAAACGACGTCTCCATGATCAAGAGTGAGGACTCTTTTCTTTTTGTATTTGTATATATATCTCCGTCTGGCTCTTTTGCCGTGTCTGGAAGATGAATCCGCCTAACAGGGATTTTAAATATGGATGAGGAGCTTTTAAGATAATGAACTAGGCTAAAATAATTAAAGCTGTTTTCTCTTAACGCCAGGAAACGAGAGCGACAAATTCGGAATGCTGTTTAAGATTGATTTTAAAAAATTCATTTTGTACTTTTTTATAATAATGAATTCTTAGAGCAGCTGTTCCTGAACTGTAGTCCGCGGACCCCCGGGGGCCTTAGCGCTCTTCTAAGGGGTCTTCGAAAATCTCTCATTTAATGTTAAGATTTCCTTCTTCTACAGGCCTCATGGAAATTCTAAAAGGCCTCGCGGAAAAATTGAAAAACGTGCCATCCTATACTAGATCATTGAATGGCGCCCAATGAGAAAAAACTCTACTAAAACATGTATTTCGATAAAAAAAAATCAGTTTTTTTTATTTGCAACTCTACGTAACTGTCACTGCAACGTAATACTTTTAAATTAGACCGTTTCCTTAAAGGTAAAAAAGAAGTGTTAAAAAAATCTCTAAAAGTAACTGAAGCAGTCTTAGGATTTTTGAGAAACCTTTAAATCACTCAGCCATGTGTTGAAAGTTAGGGAGCGGTGTTCAAAATTTTAGAGGTCCCCGATGTCAGGCCGATACATTAGCGGAAGCGGCGAACCTTAGAGTTCAAAAATGGTCGATCAATGCACAAATGCTACTTTTTATTCAAAAAGAAATTTTAATGGGGCATGAGGCAAGAAAGAAAAGTTAAATTATTTAAAGAAGATTTTAAATTGAAATTATACCTTTAAAAGAATAATGTATTATTAGAAAGAGACATTTTATAATATTACTATTATTTTTCAAACAATTCGTGTCGTTGTGATACTAATACAAACAAAAAGTCAGCCAAAAATATTAGAATCATTTTACTTATAATGTACTACTTTGCAATAAAAACGCTTCATGTGCGATTTATATTTTAAGGTGAATGCCTGCGTTCCATCAGATTTGAAAATCGCGTCACTAAAGGTTCACGTAAGTCGGGGTAGCGTAACTTGAGGTATTACTGTAATAAAGTGAGTAATGAAATAAAAAAAATGTGTATTAAAGTTAAACACATTTTTCAATCCAAATAAGTATTATTTTTTCCCTGTATCAAATGATGAGTCAGTCTTAGCTACCATAAGTTTAAAAAATTCAATTATGAAGTCAAAAAGCCTTTTCAATTCTCGGTATAGGTATTTCAAGCAAGAATAGAGCGTTCTCATTATTCAAATTATGCATTAGATCTTTAACCAATTAATTGGAGAATATTTTGAAGAATTCGAGTCAAAGTTTAACCATATTTAAATAACATGAATATGGTTTTTCATTTTTTAACATGAATAACCATATTTAAATTATATTTCATTAAATAAATTCTATTTTTAACACCCCTCCAGTTATATGTCTTATAAGTAAAATATTTTTTAAAAAGCTACATATTAATCTGGCGTTGGCACGATTGTTTTAAAATAATTAAACATATTGTAACAGTTCCCCCCCCCCTTCTTTGATGGAATGGTCTCGTAGCATCTTATATAAATAATATCAAGACAAGTGTTCTCTGTGTTTTTCTAAACGCTCTGATGCTATTTTACCAAGCACCTTAAATATGTTGAAATTTAAATTTTACCAAATCAAGCATTTTAACAAGATGTGTCTTACATTTTCTACCCATCAAAAGGTTACTCTAATGACCACTATTTTTAATGATGTTTGTTGTTCCTCAGCGGCCCACATCGGCGTAGGCATCAGTGGTCAAGAAGGCATGCAAGCCGTATTGGCCAGCGACTTCGCACTGGCCCAGTTCAGGTACCTGGAGAGACTGCTGCTCGTCCACGGACGATGGTCTTATTTCCGGATGAGCAAATTTCTCAGATACTTCTTCTACAAGAACTTCGCATTCACTCTTTGTCACTTCTGGTTTGGATTCTTCTGTGGATTTTCTGCACAGGTGAAACTATTTGAAACTATTTGAAGCTTTAGGCCACCCTAGAATTTTCGAAAAAAATCGATTTTTTTAAAAAAAAATTTAAATGGTAAAATTTAAATAACCTCAAAAATAATGCCCCAAAAAATTATGACTGGGAAAAATCTTTAAGTACTCAGTTTTTAAATTTTAGTACAAGGCTATCAGTTCCTTTGTGAGCGCTAGAAGGGAAGTACGTTAGGGGACTTAAACAGGTACACGGCAGATGTTATTGAAAAAATTTATTTCTTGACTAGTCTAGACGATTTTAGACTTGACGAACGTCTGTTTCAGTCAGTTAGGCACAGCCAATCATTTGAGAAGGACGCTAATCAACAAACACTGGTTTTTCTCGAATACTTCTGTGTCTCGGTTTGTGTGTTCAATGACAGGTTTCCTTCAATTTTGCACCTAACGAAGGCAATGAAATCGGCCCGAACAGCTGCGAAATGTGCCCGGAGATTGACAAACAGCTTGCCCGAGAGATCGCTACGTGACAAGGGTAAAAGAGGCAAGAATCGCTTCCAGATCAAGCAGGAGAGAAATGCAAGATAATCTGGAGGGCCAATTGTAGGGTGCAGGCAAGCATCGCAGATTAAAGGTATTGCAAAATTATTCATGATTTTCTACTACATAAAACTTCTAACGCGTTTATCTCAAAACTGATTTTTTTAAGCTGGCCGGACTCATAACTCAGACAATTTTCAACCGATTCACTTGAAACTTTGAATATATCTTGAAAAATACATTGTCTATGGAAGTACGCAGGATTTTTTTATATTGCATAGTTCATTTGTTATTGACAATTATCTGACGACTTTTTAGGCAAATTTTTCACGTTCCCCTTTAGAAGTGCGCCATTTAGTCAAAATATCGCAAAAATCCTACGTACTTCTACAGCAGTTATTATATGTAACAGAAAAAAATGCATTGGCTCTCTCTCTCATTATAATTAAAAAATTACAGGAGCTGTTAGTGCGACCTTTAACCCTGCAAAAACGGAGACGTCATCGCGAAAACGCTGCACAGCCGCCATTTTGAAATGAATCGCTTCAAAAAAAATTATTGTCCACAGTCGCTGATATGTACGACGACACCCCGTTTTCGTGTTCCCGATTCTTGAACAAAAAATCTCCCCGAGAGCCTAATTTTTTCGGCCTTTCAAGTGACCTGAAGCCGTGTTTCGGAAGGCACGTGACAACAGCTTTACTCTGAAGACATTTTCCTCCAAGATTTAAGAATCGCCCGCACCCCACTGGCACGGTCAGTGGAAACACAAAGGGATGAGAGCACGAGCATCTTAAATTAAACTATTTTGATAATGTGGTAGGATGGATGTTGACAATGGCTAATTTCGCTTGATATGGAGGGGACAATATTGGGTCACCTAACGGTGAGATTTTCGTAGTGAAAATGAACCTACACCTTGCACAGTTTATTGGTTTTGTAGCGTAGTGAGCCCTCAAAATTACTTCATTTCCTGGTAGCGGGAGAGATAACACAGCTTTTGGCCAAAAGGCATTTTATTTATAAATTAATTTAAAAAATCAAATTCATTATTTATTAGGCTAATCTTCACAGCCTTTCACTGGTGAAAAATTCAAAACCGGAGCAATGTGCTTAACAGGATCGTCTCCTGGGTGCGGCTGTCCCCGCAACCCCTTTTGCTGGCATTGCCCCGATTAGTCACTCGATCAGCTGCTCCGTAGACTCCGTCTTTAAGAGGTCATCGCCGTTCCTTTCTCTTTATCATTTTGGATGCGGCAGCGCCCGCGATCTCTTTCGTGTGTGTGTTCGAAGAAAAAAAAAGCTAATGCAGAAGATGAAGATCCTCGTCACCTTTCAAAACTTACCTTTAAATCCCGTGAGCGTGCCTCTTTCACGCCCCCAACAATATCTGATTGGGGAGTGTAGTGTATCTGCACCCAGCATTCGTCGTCTTAATCCCACCTCCATTGCATCTCGATACAATAGACCGTCGCGGCTGAAATTAACTACGTCACCGTACTTCATTCGCCATATGGAGGGTCTATCAATCGACCTATCACTTTGACACTGAGAATACCCCCTTGGGTATGTCTTCATCACAACAGGCCGGCATTCTTATCATTCAAGTCAATCCTGGCCCACAGGTGCGAAGGAACCAAACAATATAAACTGTTCAACAAGAGTGTCCCTTCTTTAAATCGTCGGCTAAAACCCTCTGTGTGTCGGAGAAGGATCAAGTGTGGTATTATCAAAGCTGTTTCCAGAATTGGCTCAACATTTGTTTAGACCCCAGGCATGAGGAAAGAATACACGGTCTCTTTTTGAAGAATACAATGCCCCATCTGGCCATTTTGATTACCACCGTGCATAAAACTTGGCAAGTATTGCGGTGAAGCGTTCGTCTAATGAGCCAACGCAACAGTTTCTTTAATGTTACAAAATTAGTCAGTGAGTTTTATTTACTTAAAAATCTACAAGTACCCGACTTTCAGGAAGCCGCAAGCACGGGCAGTTCAACCTTATCGTGGCAATTATTTCTCATAAGTAGGCTAAATTGATGACGGTCACGTGATAAATACAATAGCTGGTTCTGCATTTAATTCAAAACAAACTGCCTTGTAAATGTTGCTCTAAAATTGTTAATTTTTGGTACAATTTCAAATAAGTAAATTGGGTAAAAATATTCAAATGTTAAAAAAGAGATTAGTGTATAAGATTAGTGTGTGTAAAAAGATTAGTGTAAAAGATTAGTGTATCGCATGTGTATTTTTAAATCGAGTGCATTTGTTTACCTATACACGCTATTTTTGTTGTAAAATATGCACTTTTAATGAAATTTCTGCAAAAAGTAAAAGTTGGGAAAAGCGAGGAGCATGAATTAAATAGTCGGAAACCGATTATCATTATCACTTGTCTATGACGTCACATGAATTTCACTCATTATTTAAAATTTCAAATTTATACATTTAGTGAAAATTTCTACGAGATCCATTTTCTGTAGCTCTTTAAGAGCTATGAAAATTTCTATGCAATGTATTTTTCATTAGACTTTTGGAGTCAAGCCGTAAAAGATTTTGAACTAGACCTGAAAGGAAAGATTCCATTTCGGGTGTAAAGAGGGACCGAAAGACTCAAAGTGGGACAGGTGCTTTGTAGCAGCTGGTTTCGTAAAATTGACTCACGGATCTCACGTTTTCTCCCTACTTTCTCTGCACCTTTTTGGGCTTGATTTAAAAATCTCAAGAAGAACCTTTTTTTCCCCTTCAGGGTCTCAGGGGAGTTTATCTCTGTCTTTCTAACTACATTTTGAGTGACCACGGTAGCCCAGAGGTTATTGTCATGAACTCGAGGACGGAGTGTCAGGGGTTCCAGTCCTGGCGCCTCTAAACACCCGCCGTGTAGAGGGAGCATTTTAAATCTATCGAAGTGCAATATCCTCCATTTGTTGTGGTCCAGTTCAGGTGTCGTCCTCGTCACTTGACCGCTGTTCAAAATGATGAGGTCCTTCAGCAGTTGATAATCGTGTTGCTTTGAAGTGCGACATTATTACAACTTTCCCTCACTCATTTGTCTAAAAGATCGCAACAGCTCTTAGTTCCTGCCACTTTTCATGCATTTTTAAGTATTGACTATCATTTAACTGAGCTAATGTAATTTTCTGTATTTACCAATAATAGATCATTATTTAACTACTATATTTTTAACACTGGGAAAATTTACAATCAAATTACAGACACGTTAATTCCCAATGATAGGTGGTTGGGAAGAACCAAGTGCTCCTCACCCCTACTCGTTTGTGTCCCCCTAAATTTCATTAGCGACCTCTACTTCTGTCATAAATTAGGAAAAAAATGCAGTATCTCACTCATCAGGAATATTCCTTTTATCGCGTACATGAGATACTGGCAGGTTTCAATGACGTTGCAAAGCAATTAAAAGTATTAAAATGTATAAATGTAGAAAACATATTCATATTCCATAAATTCATGACCTTTGTCGTTTTCTTTTTCGTTTCCAGACTTTGTACGATCCAAATTTCATCTCCTGTTACAATGTGTTCTACACATCCATGCCTGTGTTAGCCCTTGGAATTTTTGATCAGGTAATCTAATTAAAAAGTTTAAAAAAAAATCATTAAAATATTTTTATTACTGAAGGATTCTAGGTGCACAAGTTGAATTTACTCCATTTTGCATCGTAATATATAATACTATAACAGGGTTTGTGTATCTAGACCAGTGGTCTTCAAACTATGTTCCACAGAACCCCCGGGGTTCCACGCGAGCCACAGTAAAAAAATCGAAAAGAAACTTATAAATGTGTATGCAAAATGGATTCCCTTTCTCAATGAAGTTTGCATGCCCACAAGAATTTAAAACTCATCCCTATCATTAAGAAACTGAAAACTTTATTTATACACAATAACTTTATTTTGCACAATACTTTTTATAATATAATAAAAGAATGTTAAAACGCTTTACCTTTATATATATATTACCTGCTAGATTGTGAATAGTTTATTTCGTGGAACCCGGAATAGTAAACTAAATATTTACAACGACTTGCTAAACTAAATATTTTTCTATTGAAAAATGCACCTTTTTTGTATTTGTGGGGGGAAAACACCTACAACAAAGAGGAAACAACTTATCAACATATTCAATCTTAAAAATCTTAATGAAAGCTAGAACAACTCCTAAATTTTATGTTACAAATTTATGCTAAATACACAGTAGTTCTCACACAACTATAAGCATTTTAATGCCATTCAGAACAATGTGTTTAAGTGAAAAATATTTCTCAATGTGAGTGACTACAAAAACAAAGCAATGAAACATATGTAACTCAGAATATGTAATACGGTTGCAGTTAATCTGTTGTTGTTTCTAATGCCATCTGTATGACGTAGTCAGATCGACGCCTATGAAATTCGTCATGGCATCGGACTATATTGTACGCCTGTCATTAGCCGTAGCTTTTGAGCACCATTTAGGTGACAGTATGATTTGGCTCGGTTCTAGCCCTATTTTGATGGAGAACACCCTGGGAGTGGTCAGGGGCTTCCCACCTCTCTTCCCCTCCCACCAACCTCACGAGAGTACTTGCGGCTCAACAGCCATCTCTTAGAAATATTTGGAAATACAAAAAATAATCGCAGAATTCACAGAGGCGTCTGCGTAGCGACCAATTCAATTTCAGTGATGCAATTTTTTCCTTCGTCGCATGACATGCGACGCCGACTATACGGGCACAAAATTGCCAAACGTATGAGATGCGACGCCGACAGAGAAGGGGTTAATTCTAGGCTCTTGTCGTCTTTATTCTTTTGCTCAGCAGTTTACGGAGGGAAATTAATATTTTTAAGGAAAAATATTACTACTACTGACATTTCTGATTTCTATTTTACTTCTGGTTGCTTTCTTTCAGGACGTGAATGATAGGTATTCCTTGCAATATCCCAAACTGTACACTCCGGGCCACAAGAACCTTCTTTTCAACAAGATGGAATTCTTGAAATCTCTCGCCCACGGAGTCTGTACGTCCTTCACACTGTTCTTCATCCCTTACGGCTCTTTCTACGACAGCGTGGACCGACACGGATTCAACATGGACGGACATCAACTTTTGGGAACCGTTGTGTCCACTCTTTTGGTGCTAGTGGTGACCGCCCAGGTAAAATTACTTTGTGGGACTTTGTTTTTTATAGATCAAAATGTGTGTGTGAAATTTTTTGAATTATATATTTAACGTCAGGCTAAAATTTCTATTTCGGGGAGGGGGGAGAAATTTATTTTTAGAATTTACGATGATATACCATAGTATGTATTGCTCAATTAAAGTAAAGAAATCTGTTTTTAAATCTGGATCTTGTTGTTTTTAATGTCACCCGATCGACGGTTTCAGATCGAGGCCCACGAAATTCATCGTGGCAAGGGGCTAGGTTTAAGTCTGTCGTTCGCCGTACCTTTGAGCACCATGCAGGGAACATTTTATTTTGGTTCGAATTTTCCCCAATTTTGAGGGAGAGCACTCTAGTGGGCCTCCCACCTTTTTCCCTTTCCACCAACCTCTCTAGAGGACTTTTGGTTCAGGGAATATTTAGTGTGCTCCCATGGTGCACAGACACTATCATTTACAGACATTCATGCATTCTTCAAGGCTTGTTCTCCCGCAAATCTCCGCCTTTAAAGTAGACCCCACGAGGGGTGACAAGGAACCAGTGGCTGATCCCGGCTAGTCCAACAGAAACCATTCTGTATCATGTGTCTTCCAGTGAAAACTTGGCATAATCTTCCTTTAAAGAGAGACAAAGGGCGAAACCAGAGACTCGCAGACAAACCAGACTCCAAAATACCCCCAGGTTCCGGGCTTAAGACTAACACTGCTTTATGTCGTCTTGAATACCTCAACGTAGCTTCCCCAATAGCAACATCAAATCATCACGACACTAGGTTATTCTGAACACTTCGACAGATTTAACAACCTTGCACGTCTTTGGTGGCACAAGCCAACACCTCTAAGATGTGTTTTTCTAACCCTCGCCCATGATCACTCGGTCACAACGGCCGGGGGTAAGGGAAGCATAGAAATCGCACTTCATAGTGTAATTCGGCAGTCCACTTAATCAAACTGTGGTTGATTAACTCCAATCAAACTCCATTAAAAATGAGATAATAGCAAAGTTGAATGCCACCCAACATGAACTCCTTTTTAAAGGTGTTTTAAAGTGAGCATTTCGTCTTCAGCTAAAACATCGATGAATGTTCGCTCTTTAAAGAAATAGTTGTCAATCGAATCCATTTCGCCATAAAAAGTCAGGGTAAAGGGAGAAAAGGACAAAAAATTAATTTATTATATTTGAAGTTGTAAAAAAATATCGTTGAATCCCTTTTGATAGTGTGTAACAGTAAAATATCCGTTACAGCATACAACTGCGTGCATCCAAATTTATCTTGCTGAAAGAAGATAACAATTATATGATACACTCTATGAGATTTTTAAAGCAACTGAAAAACGTGCAGGTTCAACAAAACATTCACATATATTTTAACTACCGTATATTCCGAAGTAAAACCAGAACTTTTAACACAAAATACAAGACCGAAATATAAAGGAGCGTGCTATATTCTGGGTATGTAAATGATAGCTTTAAAAACAAAGAACAGATGTGAGCATATAAAAATGAGATTCCTGCTCATGCGTTGGGTCTCCTTTTATAAATATTTTTTCCCCTTCCAACATTCATATATTCCACTGTCGTTTTAAATTTGCTTTGAATGGTTTGTTGATACACATTTAAAGCCTGAATTAATGGTGTTTATCCGCCTGGAAAAACTGTCGTATTTGTGTGGCACTCTGTTAACAATTTTTTTGTATAATCTGTCGGATGAGATCTAATCGTGCCCAACGCTAAAAACCTTTCTTAAAGCACCCGGACGCTTTCCCAAAATATTTCTCATCCTTTTTTTTCTTTCTTATCCTTATATTATGTTTTCGTCCATCCAAACTTCTCATGAATACAGTCTACTAAACAGAAGAGCACTATGGTCAAGTGAGATATTTAGTGACCTGTAGTTTTATGCTTTTGTCAAAAGATAAGGCTCGTGTATATTTTCGGTTTCTTCGTAAAAAGATGGGTGCGCGTTATATGGCAAAGACACTAAATATTTTTAAAATGCAGTTTGAAAGCATAGGTACACGCAATACGCTGAAATAGATTGTATTAATC
Organism: Trichonephila clavata; assembly: GCA_019973975.1. Lineage (NCBI taxonomy): Eukaryota > Metazoa > Arthropoda > Arachnida > Araneae > Nephilidae > Trichonephila > Trichonephila clavata. Next base: position 173,218 of record BMAO01026699.1, read on the forward strand.
ATTGACAGTTATGTTACCACTAATATAAATCAATTATTCTCTCCACTAGGTGGCGCTGGACACCTCATATTGGACGGTTTTCAACCACATTGTTATCTTCGGCAGCGTAGCCTTTTTCTTCGCCCTGACTTTATTCATCAACAGTGACCTCATTGCCAGCAAATACATCGGGGTCTTCCGTATGACCTTGAGTTCTCCCACCTTCTGGATCACGTGCCTCTTAGTGTTCGCGATCCTGCTCATTCCTGTCATCAGTGTCCGATTCTACTGGGTGCACGTCCACCCCACTCTCTCGGACCGAGTGAGGCTGAAGCAGAGGAGGATGCGGATCCAGGCCGAACCCTCTGAGCCCCAAATCGTACTTCCTCAGCTCATGAGGAGGCCAAGCAGAAGAAAATCCATGAGGTCAGGATACGCCTTCGCACACCAGGAAGGCTTCGGTCGACTGATTATGAGTGGTAAGATCATGAAGAAGTCCAAGTCTAGCTCCATCAGCAACAACATGCTGCCTCCTCTGCTCCCGGGGACCATCACCAACTTCAGACCAACCATCAGGGTTTGAGAAAATCCAGATGAAAGCACTTAATACTCATCTTCTTATTGTAATGATTAGGGTATTCTTCAAGGAAGCAACTCTATCAAATTTCTAACAATGCGCTTTTCTAATCAAAGGCCTTTCTTCTGAAGTTATCAGAATAGGAAAACTAATCTATTGGTGCTTTTAATAAAGTTGTTAACGGGTTTAAACCATTTCTCAGGACCAATGATGCAGTGAAGGGCTGTCTTGAGGAAACTACATATCTCATCACCACTGATTCTTCCTATTCAAAAATTATAATCCTTTTATCTTAAATATTTCTTTTCTTTTTATTATTTTTTTTGTTTTGTTTCAGTTCATTCTTCTTGATTTTATTTCACTTTGAAATTTCTGGGAATTACTTTAACAACATTCTTATATATCTTGATAAAATATAAATTATACTGAGTATACTGAGTCGTTTACATAGAAATCGATTACGATTGGTACATTAAATCCTGTCAAAAAACGTTAACATAAAAAAGGGACAATCTTTACCAAAGCTTTCGGAAAATATTAGAAACATTCATTTTCAGACATGTGGGCCTAAATAAACATTTAATAAAATTACTCAAAATTTTTCAGGCACGTAGAATATTTTCATCTTTTGCCCCGTGCAGGAAACATATTTCCTGCCCTTATAGTTCGAGTATTTCAAGGAAATACGCGACAGGTCAAACCCTTATGGGTTACGGTTACAGATTAGATACCTCCTACCAGGAGGACAGTCCATCCATGATCACTTCTTTAATGGAAAGGCTATTTCTACATAATTACAAAACGCCAATCACATGTTTCCTAAACACAATATTTTTAGGTAACATGTGAAATAAATTTCTTTTGAAAGAGTTAATGATAATTATCTTTAGAAATTTTTTTTTACAAATGTCGGCTTTTCCGTGGGCTTGAGATTACTGAAGCAGTCGTGAATTTGTCCAGTGGCTGTCGATAACATTTTACTCTCCAAAAGAAAATTCAACTTACGCAACATTTCCGAGTTTTTAAGAATATTTTCTTCTAATTTTTAAACATCTTACTGCCTTAAAATGTGCCTGATAACATTCTATTGTTCTCATAGTGATGCATCGTGCAATATTTTTAATATTCAAAAGAAAATATTTTCGCTAGACTTAAACATTTTGAAAAAGAATTTTAACGGTAAAATGTAGCTTTTTAGGTACTTCTCTGCTTCTTAGCAAAGGTTTGAATGCTTCTATTCTGTGAGACGTCCATTTTTTGCCTTAAGGAAATAATTGCAATGGTGTTCTTCCTGATTCCCATTTCTCAAAGGTCAGCAGAATTTCTTTGAAAGTATTTTTTCCTGATAATATAATATTTTACTACACCTACCTTTTTTTGTCCATGATTATTAATTCATCATGGCTTACAAGTGTATTTAAAAAAATTGTGACATTAGACATTCTATTATTAAGTTAACAATTCTTGCTTTGAAGTATTTTTAGGCGAAAATGATTACAAATGTCTCAAATTAAAATTAAATGACATTCCATTAAAATAATTTCTGTTATCTAAATGGAAGTTAGATTAACAGTCTAAATCAGGTTAGCTTTTTTTAAGTTTTGAATTTAAAAATGATTCGAAAAATTAAATTGCAAAGTTTTTAGAAGCTTCTTAGATGAAGTTTAAATGTACTTACTTTAAGGTCAAAATATTCAGATGCAACTTTTCTCATTCGGGTTTTAAAATTAAAACTTTTAACTATCTAGAATTCTGTAGCATTATTGTATGAATTAAATAATCTGAGGTAGCGATTAAACTTTTAAAATTAATCAATCTAAAAACTTTATTCAATAGTTCTCTTTAAAATAAATTCTTTTTAGCAGCCGATTATGATGAGTGCATAAGAATAAATTTCAATTAGTTCAATCTATGAAACTATTGTTTTTGCTATAATGAAACATTATTGCTAAGCCTAATTATTTCCATAGTTTTTATCTTATATGGATTTCAGTGCTATTATAAGGGACCAACAAAATTGTATACAATAGTTCTATTTAAAATACTTCTGACAACCGATTATAATCAATTAGTTCCATCTATGAAACTATTAATTTTGTTACAATGGGACATTATCGCTTAGCCTAATTATTTCAATATTTTTTATTTTGTATGGCTTTCAGTACTGTTATAAAGGACCAATAAAATTAAGACACATCATTAGGGAAAAGCCAATCAATGTATGATCCACTCTACCTATCATTTCAGGGACCAAGAAGTTCGAAGTATTTTGGGGTAAATCTCACATGATAATATCCCACTCTTGTGAAAATATCATATTTCCATTAGGAACCTGTATGTATCCAATCTACAGTATTATGTACAGTAACTCTTCTGTATCTCTAGAACGGTGTGAAGTATCAATTGTATCTACATCGTGTTTTTAGATTTTAATTTGATAGAAGCGAGAGAGAAAAAAAAATTAATACAAGCCCAACTCTAAATAAAAGGAAGATACTAGTATGTATTTGTGTGTTGTGTATAAAATTGAATGGAAAGTGTAGAAACGCTTTCAAAAGGAAAAAAAATTCTTTTTTGTACAAATCAAATTGTTTGTAGCTGTATTGTACAAAGGAAATTGTTACATTATAGTAAAATAAAGAATTATTGTATGTTGATTATTGCTTTAATTTTTTTTCTATCATGATTTATCTCACACAGTATATACAGTAATCCAAGGCAGTACGAAAAAGTTCGGTAAGTGGAATACGCAAGACAAGCAGAAAAGGGGGATTATTGTTTTGTCTTTATTGTAATGTTCATTTAACTTTTACTACATTGTTACTTTTGTTGCCATTACTACCTTTTCAATTTTTTCCGAAGGAAAATTTCTGTGGTAATATCCTATTTGGTTCCACTTGGTGATTATTTTGAAATTGCCCCAATATGACTCCAAAACACAACTTCAGTTTTGAAATCATTACAATACGAAACAAGATGACATCACGTATGAAAATTGATAGAATTTTTACAATAAGAAGCAAAAAATGAAGTAAACGTGAGGTTTTAAAAAAGTAAATTGATAATGACCTAAATAGTTGAAAGAAAGTTATTAACCTTGTAAAGAACACCACACAGATCTTCATTCTGACAACAGTTTAGAAAAAGAACAAAATTTAGTTTTTGTCTGCCGTTACACTTCTTTCGAACTTACTGTGAGCCTTATTCAGATTTCCTACTCTTTTTTTTGATGATTATTCTAATTTAGTATATAAAAAAGAAACGCAGAAGAAAATACAGATTTTCTCCTTATTTCTGTAGAAAATTCATGTTTAATCTACAAAAATTACAATCCACATTTATCATGATGCGCGTTAAATCTGTTGAGGCTAAAACGTCCTCTCGTTGGTGTGGTGTGGAAGTTAGGAGAGGGGGCTATTTCAGATGTCGTCCTCGTCACTTGACCATGATTCAAAATTTGAGGTTCTTTGCCAAAAGCCTTCGAGTAGCTGAATAGTGCGACGTTGATATTCACTCATTCATTCACAAAAGCTTTTTTTTTTAAAAAAATAATAAATCCTTTTTTTATAATGAACGTTTAACCAATAACTAAAGGAAATCTTAATTTCTGTGAAAAAATGGCTGTAAATAAAAGGAAAGAAATCTCTTTAGTTTGTCGCGCTCACAAAATTTCTTTTAAGTCTGAAATGCTCACTTCTTTAAAAGATGACGTATTATATATAAAAAAAAAGGTTTGTTTAAAAACCTTTTAAAGAAAACTTTAAAAAAAACCCTTTATTTAAAAGCTTTTAAATATTGATCAAAGATTAATAACCAAGAGGTTCTTTCATGTTTAATCCTCAAACTGATCTTAAAAAGAGCGCATTGTGTGTATATCGATAGCCTTATAAATAATACCATTTTTATCACCTTTTCTATATTATAGTGAAGAAAACCAAGGTTCTTCAATATAATCCGTATATGTTATTCCTATAAAGTTTCAAAAAAAACCAAAAAGATCAACTAAATCACATGATGTAATTAACTGCAACATTTCAATATCGAAATAAATAAGCCTTTATTTCACGTTCCTGAACAAGATTGCTCTTCTTGAAAAACGACTCATTTAATTTAATATAAAAACTTCCAAGTATCTTTTTACTCTTTTATATCTTCTACTGAGTATCAACGAACAGCGTGAATTTAGTTTTTCATTCAAACCTCAATACAGAGACATATATATGTACTCGAGGGAACAAAATTAAGAGAATTTGCAAATTATTTCTATTTTTACAAATGGAAATTAGTTGTACTAATTATGCTGCCAAAGGATTATGCAAATATCCAGAGTCAAATGTGTAAGGGTTCAGAAAAGCATCTAAGGAGCTAACTCTGTGGAGGGGATATGAACATACGAATGGTTATCGGCGATTTGTATTCACCACGACACTCACCGTTTTTCTCGCAACATTTGGGTACATTTGATAAGGTGCGAAGTAAAATGAATAATTGCAGACGTGCAGATGATATGAGAGGGATAATTGTGGGTACACATTGGAGGCATGCCAACTACAAGTGCAGGTGACTACATAGCTCAATTTTACCTCCAGTGTCGTCTTCAATTCGTGGAAACAGTTTCAGGATATTGGGGATCCATATTAAGGGGACCTAGTCTAGGTTGACAAAGATCCAGAACAAAGAATGTAGATGGTTCATCTTTACTTTAAGCGCGGGGAGTGCAAAAGCTTCACTATCGCGAATCAGAGTTTCCTTGGTCTACAATTAACCGAAGGTTGCAGAAAGAGGGATATTTTTCATAAGATTTGCTTGAATTCCACTTACTATAGTAAACAAGAGAGTGCGTTTAGAATGTTGCAGACAACACGCGCTTTGGGCTTGACTTAAATGCAGTACTTTGTTTTTGACAGATGGATCGAGATTCACTGTCCGTGGACACTGTTTCTCGGCGTACATTTATCCAAAAAAAGCCTAGAATACAATGCCATCCCTCCATCTTTAGGGAAAAGGGTCACTATTTGTGTGTGTGTGTGGGGGGGTATAATGATTTGAATATTCATATCCCTACATAAATTTAAGAAAGGCTTCATGATTGCTATGAGACATAGAGAAGATATCTTACAACCCTATGGTTCAATTTTTAACAGCGTGATTAGCCCTGTTTTTTTGCTAATAGACAGCAACTCTTCCACATAGGGCTAAGCAGATCAACGATTACATGAAACGCGCGTGAATATACTAGCCACGGAGATTGAAATCAGATCTCCTGACCTTAACCCTATAGAGAAAGTCTAGAACACTGTATGGATATCATTTACATCTCGTTATATACCTCCAAACACCATCTCAAAGCTAAACATTTTCTTACTATAGGAATGGACTGTCATAGTGACTCCTCTCTCAATTCCCTTCTGTCAAGCATGCCGTCACGCTTTATGACATGTCTAAGAGGGAATCATGGCCCCTTTTAGACTCATTTTCAGTTCGATATTATAACGAATAATTTGAACATCCTTGCACTAGGAGCTTTACTTGTAATTATACATTCATAAAATGACTTTTGAATGATGCTTCTCTTCCATGAGCGCAGCTACCACCAGATAAGCCGTATCAATGATATGAGGCTCCCAAGTTACAGAGGACCTAATATGTGTAAGAAATAGCAAAGTGTTATCAATAGTTGCATTAACAGAGATCTCATTTTCTGAAAACAAATCCTCCCCCCCCCTCCCCGAGGAAATTTGACACTAAGCCCAAGCAGGACTTGCTACGCCAATGATCTTTTTCTTTATTTTCAATGTAGATTCATACCAAATTTCAGTAAAGCCTGTCCAATAGATTTTCAGAACTTGGACATTAAAATGCAAATTCTTTTAATTTTGCATACGAGCACAATATATGCATACATATTTCAAGAAAATTTTTTATCTTAATGTATAGCATTTTCAGGATTTCTAATTTGAGAGCTCAATACACATTTACGTCTCAAATGTTCTCAAGGCGAAAAATATCCAGAACAATCCTTTTTTTCTCTTGTATTTTTTGCCTCCTCCATTAAATTCCGACTTTAATACTGAGCTAGCTAGGTTCCCTTCTTCTTCCTATTCTTTTACGTTTGCCAGAGACTCGTATAGTGGTTTTTCCCTTCCTACCCACCGAATAAAAGCAACTTCATTGTTGAACTCTGAATTAAAATGTTAAAATCATCAGGTAAAATTCAGAATTATTCATTTCTAGTGAGCTCCGAAAATAGTTTTTATGCCTCTAAGCAGATGGCATCCATAATGAAACAATGTCATCACATAGATCTCGAATTGCATAAGACTTTTCTCTCCCTGGGCCACACTTCTCACTTTTCCTCGAAACACGAACGGAACTATACGTTAGAATATAAAACATATAAACTGTACAGCATATATATATATTTATCCAATTTTAAGAAATTGTGTAATAATTATTTAAAAAAGCTCAACCACCACCACATTTCCCTCATAATTTATGGCACAAAAGCAGATCTTTTCAAAAATACTTTAAATGTGAACTAAGCCTTAAAAAAAAATTTATTTATTGAAACGAATTCAAATGGCGTTGTTACTAAACACGCCCACCTGAACTAATTGGCTTAAGTTTCCTTTATCTGGTTGCCACAATTAGAAATTAACCAAAATTTTCAACAAAAAAAAAGAAAACAAATTCAAAACTATTTTTAATTTTTAAAAATATGTACAACTTTTTTACCTATTTATTTGTCTTACAAATAAATTTAAAAAAAGCATTATTTAACTTCCATCAGATTCTGAAAATAACATATTTCTGACATTTTTAAAACGTTGATTTGATTTATAAAATTTCAAAATGAAACAGTTTTGCCGTTTGGAATTGCAAACACATTTTTAATGAGATTCTATTATTAATAATTTGAAGTAAAAGCTCTTTCTTTCGAAAACGAGATCTCCGCAGTCAAAAGGTTTTTAAGAACTTCATGACCGATGATGTTCACCTTTATCCGTGGATTCGAGTATGAATTTCACTGGGAATCTGAATGGGTTGCTGCAGGCTACAGGAAATTGGTTTTTAAAGTTTTATCGAATAGCATTTCTGGTCAGATGTTCCAGCTCAAGTTGTTGAGAGATCCATCACCAATTACCCACTTTTTGTTCAAGTGCAACATGAATAAAACATATGAATGCATTAAAAAAAGATTATCATGGAAGTGACAAATCAGGAACTCTGTCGCTAACCATCTGATGTCAGTTAAACGGTTTTACCTTCTCGACATGGATCATGCAACATGTACCTTAATCATTCTGATGAATTTTTTCGAAATAGAAAAAAACAGTGAACCCGAAATTTTTATTTTTGGTGACATTTGAAATAGAGAGATGCCGAAAACTTTCACTTATCGCTTCTAGGGCAGATGACTTTTTTCTTAGGAGGAGATAAACCTTGCAGTCCTATATCGTTAACCCATTGTAGGTTTTAGTTGTCTAAGAATCATTTCACTTTCAAACAATTTTGAATAATTTTCATTAAAAATATGTTTTTGTTCGTCTTTCTAATGACTGCGACTTGAACCTCTGTGGATGATAGTAAAAGTTGGTAAGTTAGTCATCAAGTATTACTATATGGGCGATATTTATACGAAAGAGCAAATAATTGATTAAAAACTATTTTAGATCCATATTCTCTTAAGGTGCAAGAGTAAAAATTCTAAATATCATAAAAAAGCGCTTTAATTAGATTCGTGAACTGCCCTTTCTTTCATCTATTTGATAACAAAATAGTTTTCACTCTCATTGTATACATCAGAAAATAATCACGTAATTATTTTTGGTTATGATCGGAAAATTTTCTATTTTAGTGCTATTTTTCAAATAAAAAGTTGTTTGATTTGTTGCGTCGTCTAGAAAATATAAATATGCTACTTTTTAGATTAAGGGATAGCCAAATTTTTTTTCTTTTCATTTCCATCAAGTGCTTAAAAGTTTCCCTGCGTTACAAATCTTCAGAATTATATTGAGCATGTTAGAGACTTGCTGACTTATTTAAAATCTGTGCTTATATATTTATAATTATCTTATTATTTTTCCTTTCTACAAGCATCTTATTTCTCAAATTTGATTTGTATTTTATGCTTTTTAGAGAATTAATCAATAAACTGTTTTTTCTTTTTGTAAATATAAATTAAGTGCATATTAATATTAAAGAGTGTTAGACATTTGGAAAAGATTCATACAGAAATTTATTTTAGGATCCGAATTCTTATGGTGTCCTTAAATTTTCCAACCCCGCGCCACGATCTCAAGTATACAAATGGATTCGAACCCGACCTTTTTGCCAGTTTCGTGATTTGTGGTTGGCAACAACTGCAATGCAAATTTAAATAATTTATACTTACGTGGACTTCTAAATGTACTGAAAAGGTCAGGGTACTTTAACTTAATGAAATCACATTATTTGGATATGAAACTTTTGTTGAGAACGTAAATTACTCATATAAATCCACCTTAAAATGTAAAAATGTCAGAAATGGTCTAGAAAATTTTTAAATTACGAAAAATACACATATCTTTGCTTCCAAAATGCTCGGACGCCATGTTTTGTAAGCTTTATTGTAATGACTGCAGATGGCGCCACGTGTATGCAATCTACGTACAAAACTTTTAAAATATTTCTTTAGAAGAAAATTGAGCATAAACTGCTTAAATAAACATTAAGAATACTTTATTTTATGAAAAAGAATATTTTGCTACATGAATAATGATTTTAATCACTTCAGAAACACTAATTCTGCTTTTTTTATTTAAAAGGGGGAGGGGTAAGATAATTAAAGTAACCCTAGACTACATCATGAGACACATCATTGTTGGGGAGGGGACCCTCTTCCTTGGAATGAAAGAAGGAAGTTCTGACAATTTGTTTCCAAGATGAAACGGTCAAGTGACCTTGAGATAAGGTGGGGGAAACACCAACAGGATAGCTGTTTATTTCAGGGAGAGGGGATTGGAATCTATTTTGGGACTGAAAAAAGGGGGTTATTGTGGGGTGTATACTTTCTGAATTGTCATTTCAACCAGACTGAAAGCTAATTTCTGCAGGGAGTGGTCAATGGATGCCATGCACCAGGGCCCTAAAATAATCAAGAATTAAAAAAATATACTCTTGCATATGAAAACTTTACAATACTCCTATTGATGTAAAATTTATCGTAAACATTATTATTATGGATATCTAAAATTCGACAATCTTCAAAATAATTCTTGATGTTAGGAAAGTTTAGTTTTTGTTATTCGATTTGGGAAGCTCCCAAGAATCCCTACCTCAACTGGACTTTTTAGAAGGTATAATTTAGAAGTGGACTTATATTAATAAAGTAGCGAAATTTTTATGAAGAAGCCTGGTTGTTATTTCAATAGTAACTCTAAAAATAATGTGAATGTTTCAAAAATCTTAATTCAGGCTCTGTAAAGAAAAATCCTAACTATATATACATAGAAAAAATATTACATAGAAGTATTTTCAATGAAAAGAGAATGTTTTGAAAATGTAATTTTTCTTCATGTTTTTTGCTATAAAATTACATTTAAACAGTTTTAATGTAATGGAATATAATGGAAAATTTTAATCGAATTGTTAAGTAATTACTACTCTGTGCTAATGGATCACATAAGCAGAATAAAAAATTCGTAAAACAGAGAATTATGCACAGATCTCAAAAATAAGTTATTTTTGTATTTGGAAAGGAAGTCCTTTCCGAAATTAAAGCAGCTACGTATAAATGGACTGCACTCTTAAAATTTCCCATTAGGAAAAAAATTCAATCAATATTAGATATGTAAATTTTGAAGATAAAAGATTAACTATAAATGAAAATTTTTACAGGGTTTATTAAAGTAATTTATGTGCCTGGAGCAGGATTAGCAAAAGAAAGAGAGAGATTAGTGTCGCTCTATAAAGCAACAAGAGGGCTATTGATCACAAACCTCGTAATGTTCAACCTCGGTCGAGTAACGAGAATGACACCTGAGCTGGCATCCCTCTTTCCTAACTACCTCATAATTGGGAGGAATGACCTCATCTACACGGAGGGTCTTTAATGGCAACAGGATTTGAGCCCATGACACTCCAGACATGAACTCGTGACCATAACCACTAAGCTATTGCGCCCACCAGGAATAGCGAAAATTCTATTGAAAAGGTTAAGGGAGTCTGATAACCAATCAGTTTTTAATATATTTGAAGTTTTCTGAGAGTTGACAATCTCAATATTCGACAGTTTAGAGAGAGTGATTAGTTTAGCAATCATTTTAAAGCATTTTTCCATTCTTAAAAGTTTAATTAAAAACTGGAAGGAGGTACCGCCCCCTCCCTTATCTGCCTAATGGCGGACCAACTCCCATTGTACAAATTATGCAACTCTATCACAGCTCAAATTGTAAAACTGTAATTTCCTTGTATTATGTAGTTCATACGGTTTTTTCTTCATAATTGGCTGTAAAATTTGTAACACATCGTCACGTTTAACTATTTTTGCACGTTCATGCAAAGCCTCCCTATCATAAATGTAAATTTGTCCAAACTGTGAGTTTGCTCCATTCTGTAAAAAAGATGTAGTTTCTTTTGTTAACTTCACCTTAAAAAAAACCTTGAAATAAATTTTTTACAGCATCATGAAATTTTTTTTGTATATAAAGAGAGATATTTGGGAGAATAATCGGTTCGTTCAGTGAAATGGCTATTATCTCTTACTTTTACTACTAAAATCGTTTCTGTTCAGTTATGTTTCGAGGTTTTTAATATTTAAAGAGCAATATTTGTGTTTTTACACATAGTTAAAAACCTTAGAAGCTTTTTTTGCTTTCATTAATTTTTTCCTATTGAGAAATTTCCGGGCTCAAAACATTCTTGTGTTACTAAAAGACAATATTTGGAAGAGGTGGAATACTACTAAAAATTATATGACTTAAAATCAGCCTTTTTTCAGCTGATACTACAATGAGACTTTATTGAGTTCAAGTATTCCGTATACACAAATATAACTGAATTTATCTATGATATTACAAAATGTATTATAACACTATAGTAAAATAATTTCAAGTCATGTAATAAAAATCAAACTTTTTAAATTGCACCGACTTAAAACTGAGAAAAATTAGATATTATACGTACAAACCTGGGGGTTTCTAATTTCAGTTTGTATCATTATTATTTTTATAAGTGTTTCAAAACTTTTTTGAAAGCATCATGATAAGATTAGGCTGAGTAATCTCTGTCATCGTATATATATAACAAATGCTATCAATTTTATGTAAAACATATTTTAAATATAAAAAAAAATATATTCCTCATATAACATATTTAATTAAAGTAGTGTTTTGATACAGTGTACATAATTTGGATAAAAACATTTTTTTTAATTAGATCTTTAGAGGCATTATTAATTTTTGTTTCATGCCTTTAGAAACTAACTGTGTTTTTCTCAGACTTTTCAATTTTAAGGATATATTTCTCCAAAGGATTTTTTCTGTTCAAGATAATATTGAAAAAATTTTGTAGAATTTTTTTATATATATATATATGTTCTTTAAAAGTTAGTATGGATTTCGGTATGAGAGCACTACTTATTTTTTCTAAAAATCTTAAATTAATAGTTTTAAAAAATTTGATTTATTTTCCATAGCTGTAAAAATAATTATTAAAATTCAACAAGGAATTTTTAGTAGGGAATATTAGTTTGAAATGTTCAAATCCATACTAACTTTTGTTCTCAATAATCTTAAGAAACAGAAATCACTGAAAATAACTAAAAAACTTTAAAAATTGAGTATTTTACAAGAAAAATTTGTAATTTTTAAAATTAAGACCGGTAAAATTTTTTTTATTTGAAGAATAAATTTAATAATATAATCTAAAAAGAAAACACAAATTACTTTCAATATTACTGTCTTTAAAACGGGCACTGTGTGTAGCCTTAACATCACTACTCAAACTAGTAACATATTTAAAGCAATCCGTTATTTTTTCAAGAGCGTACCATGCCCAACCATAGATATAAAGATCAAGGAGAAAAAAACAACAACCGGAATTTAAAAATTGCTACAAAACACACACACACACATATATATATATACAAGGGGTGATCAAATGAAAAGGTACGAAACGACACGGTGGGTACAAATATAGACTTTATTCAAAATATACACCATAGGCCTGAGCACAACGATCCCACTGATGAACAAGCCGCAGGATTCCTTGTTCCCAGAATTCCTGTGGCTGTGACGAGACCCAGTCCTTCACAGTGTCCTTGAGTACGTCGTCCGAGTTGAAGCGCTTTCGTTTCAGGTGTTTCTTCAGTGGACCAAACACATGGAAATCGCAGGGTGACATGTCCGGACTGTAGGACGGATGGTCCAACGTCTCCCATTGGAACTTGTCCAGTTCCATTTGTGTGACTCTGGGAGACGCGTGGACGCGCTTTATCATGGAGCAGAACCACACCCTCCGTGAGCAGCCGCGGTCTTTTATTCTCGATGGACCTGCGTAGGCGTCGGAGTGTCTCACAGTACACATCGGAGTTAATGCTTTTTCTGTGCTCGAGTAATTCTGTGCTCGCATCATTTGGACGCCACTTTTTATAAGAGCCTTTGCTCTCTCCTGCGCATGCGGGCACCCGCGCATGATCCGATTCCAGTCAGAGTCTCCAATGTCATCCCGAGATGTCTCGCTACATTCTCCCTTGGCGGAATATGCAAATATTTAACTGTTTCATTTTTATGTCGTTTCGTACCTTTTCATTTGATCACCCCTTGTACTAACCGTTACCCGCCCGCTTCGCAGGGTATTTCATGACGTTTTATAAATATATACTGTTTATATATATATATATATATACCTGTAACTCTCGACTCTTGATATAAAAAAAGAACAGGACTTCTAATTTGTATTTTCTAAAAATTTTAAAAATTGAAGTATAGAAGGATGTTTGTACCTTCGTACTCTATAACCAAGTGGATTTCCGCGTAACCAATTTTTGGTGGAACTCTACTCCATAAGCATGCAAGACAAATTTTAAGTCTAAGTCTAATAGAGTAAAAACGAAGTTTTTATTATCAATTCCTACCGTAATTCCGTTGAGAAACGTTCTCCAATATAACTGTTCTTAGCGGATTTCAATTTAACAAATGGAAAATGCAAACCAAATTCCACTATTATAGACCTTGTATTTCGAAAAAAGGAAATTTTTTTTGTGTCAATACACCCCAGTAACCCCATGCTCCCCCAGGAGTTGATTTCCTAAAATACATTCTTAGTAGATCCCTGTTCAACAAAAGAAACATGCTTAACCAATTTCAAGTATGTGGGTCTAACAATTCAAAAACGGGATTTTTTCCCCATAATTCCCCGTGACCTCTCGCAACCCTCCTTGGGGTTTATTTTCGTTTTAATGGAACTCTGTTCCATGAAAGGAACATGCCCACCAATTTTCAAGCAGGTAGGTATAATAGTTTAAAAAACGGAAATACATATCCATTACGCCCCTTAATCCCTCGAAATGAAACTTGTGCTTAAATTTTCGCGAAATCCATTTTGTAGCGGTTCTCTACTCTGCGAAAGGAATCTTTTACCAAATTTCAAGACTGTACGTCTAATAGTTTAAAAACCAATTTTCATATCTGTAGGTTGAATAGTTCCGGAGATATCGTGATTAGTCAGTCAGTCAGTGAGTCGCTTTTCTCCTATATATATATATATAACCCAAATTTGCTGGTCTTAATTCAGTAACAGCTTTAGAAATCATAATAGGTATCCTTTTTAGTCCATTGACTTTTTTGCTTTCTTCCATTTTTATTACACTATATATATATATTCATATATATATATATCGTCTCCCTCCACTACTTCTCTCTACAAAAATAAAACTTCGGAAATTATATTTTTCCTCAAGTCCCAACTGAAGATATACTAAATTTTTCTTCAAAAAATTTAAAATCCCTTCCCTCTTCTTAGCCCGATGGACTTTATTTTTGATATCCAAGACAACAATCATAAACATGCTCGTGAATTCACTGAAGAACTTCCTCTGTAAATCATGAGTCTTATTAAGATAATTTCATGAAAAAATTGATAGCAACATCAGATTTCAAAAGCGCACTACTGTTCTCCACACCGCTCCTCTGGGGCAGATTTCAAAAGCGCACTACTGTTCTCCACACCGCTCCTCTGGGGAATTTAAGCATCGCAATCGTGTCACTAGAAAAGAAGATCAAAGCAGTAAAAATTCAAAATAAAAGAGCCGATCACAAAAATGCATCGATTTTATCTCCGCTTATAATCGGCCACACTAAAAATAACATTATGAGAGTACAAACGCAGACTATATACAATAAATATTCTGAAAACGTTGCACGTAGGAAATAAAAAAAGGAATCTTAGCTTGAAAATTAATTCAATGAATATAATAATTTAATTGAAGGCTGTGAAATTTGTGTCACATTTTCATGAGTATTGAAAACACTGGCGGAGCTGTTCCCTGTATCATCTTTGAGGGCCCTCTCTAAGGCCACCCCCGCGATTTCTTGCTTACACGTTTGGGTGCCCGCCCTCATAGCTTGGGGCCCCGTATCATTGATATGCGGTAACTATGCCCCTGATTGGAAATAGCATTAATTTGTAAAACAAGGAATGGAATGCTGTTAAAAAAGGACTGACAAAAAAGTGCACTAGTTAATAATTTTCTAAGAAAAATGACATTTTCTTTTTAAAGATTCAAATCGAAACTTTATTTCCATAATAAGCATCCTTCTATGACAATTTCAAATACAATTTGTATCTAAGAGATATGAGCAGAAAGAAACTTATTAAAATTTCGCATATTTCTATCAAACAAAGAGAATTAGATCGATAAATAAATAAAGGTAACAAAGATAAATAAAACAAATAAATCCCCTAAAATTCGAGAAAAAAAAATACTTTTTCTAAATTTCAAATAAAGATCTACCAAATTCTTCGTTGAAAAATTAAAACCCCACCCATATTTCGTTTCCCTTCTTATTCTTATGGGCATTGTTTATGATACCTAAGACAATGTAGAAGTATTTGTCAAGAGGCAATTTGAACGTTTTTTTCCTAAAAATCCGGAGCCTTATAACGATGATTTTATAGAAAAGTTGAAATTAATTACATGATTTCTAAACTACAATACCAATTTCCACAAAAAGGGATAAATGCCATCCGAAACTAGGAAACAGTAAAATTCTACAATAGAATTACCTCAAAAATGTTGTACTCAAAGGCCTACCCTGAAATACAATAATTCATGTGACAAAATATCAAGTGCATTACACTCAATTATTTTCCATATGAATGGGAAAAACTCACATA
Organism: Trichonephila clavata; assembly: GCA_019973975.1. Lineage (NCBI taxonomy): Eukaryota > Metazoa > Arthropoda > Arachnida > Araneae > Nephilidae > Trichonephila > Trichonephila clavata. The sequence goes on from BMAO01026699.1 coordinate 189,152, forward strand.
ATAATTATACCCAAATTAAGCAAATCTATCCTATGTTTTCCGACAAATCTAGACTGATTAGCCTCATCATTTCTGCAGAAAAATGTATTTTTGAGTAGATTCCAGAACTATATATACTTAGAAATGCAATGCACATTTTGATACCTATCCACTAGCACGGCTTTCAAAAAAAAAATGTCTCCGCACCCAATTTTGTGCGCAGTGACAGAACTTTATTCAAACGTTGAAACTATTTGTAGAAAACTCTTTCCCTTCTTTCCTCACCCCCCTACCCGTTTGCTGACACGTTTTTCCTCTCTTCCATCTGGTTCTTCAAAGAGCGCATGCGCTCTCATACCGACTACATCTGTCAATCATTTCTGAACCACACCCCGTTGCTATAGTAACGATAGGTTTCCAGAAAACAAAAATTATCTTTATGACGTCATCCGAGTTGCAAACAACGCCATCTGTTGGATAAAGCAGATTTGTGAAATTTCGAAGAAC